>SSNR01000014.1:3426620-3484723 GCA_006937965.1 Callopanchax toddi
AAATGACGTCACGTCCGCTTTTGTTCTAGCTGCCCCGTTCTTGTTGACGTGCAGGTCTAGGCAAAGCGTTACCTTCTACGGTCAAATTAGAGATGTTTTTGGCAAACGCGCTTCTTAGAGCCGTTTTTAAAGCCCTTCGCAGTCTAACGACGCGGAATTTGAACAGAAAAACCGTCCGGTCGAGTCGTGTCGACCCGGAGTTTTGAGCTGTTCGGCGGTGGTTAACTCCGTTCTCGAACGGAGAAAATCCAACCTATTTTACCCGTTTATTTATACTAACGGGCGGCGGAGGAATATTTCGGTATCCGATGACCGTCTCCACCTTATTTGCACGGTTTCCGACCGTGACTTATTTTTCTTCCGTGAAAGCTGTTTGCTTCTAAGGCTAAAAGCCACTCACGGAAGCTAGCGTTTTTCCCTGCAGTGAAATCGACGCTATTTTAGCGGATATAATCTCGCTATTCAGACGTTGTTAAAGCGTCTGTATTTAACCATAAAGGTTTACCGAACGGACAAAAGACAAAACGCACCGAAGTGATCAATTTCGGCGGACGAAAGCGTTCTTTTAACTAGACAGCGAGGCATCCCAAGCTACCGTTAAACGAACGGAACATGTAAACACAATCACAAAGTGACATAAAAAGTGCTTAAAACACAGAAGAAGTACAAGAGGAACCCCATGAAACATACAGTACACCCATCATAATCAGTTACAAAGTTTTTAGACTTTGGTTGATAGCTGACGTGGCACTGTAGTGCTTTATCTTAGCTGTTGTTATCTGTTAGCTTAGTTAGCATTAGCTTATAGCTTGCTAAGGCCTAACAAATATTATACGTAGACTTCCATCCATCCATTTTCTGTAGCCGCTTATTCCTCCACAGAGGGTCGCGGGGCAGCTGGCGCCTATCTCCAGCGGTCAAGGGGCGAGAGGCGGGGGACACCCTGGACGGGTCGCCAGTCCATCGCAGGGCCACACAGAGACGAACGAGACAAACAATCACACACCCACTCACACCTAAGGACAATTTACCAGCCCAATTAGCCTGACAGTCATGTCTTTGGACTGTGGGAGGAAACCGGAGTACCCGGAGGAAACCCACGCATGCACGGGGAGAACATGCAAACTCCACGCAGAGAGGCCGCAGAGCCGGGACGCGAACCCACGACCTCCTTGCTGCGAGGCAACAGTGCTAACCAGCTGCGCCACCATGCAGCCTTATACGTAGACTTTATGAATGAAAACCTGGCTAACCTGCCATTTATGTTTTAAAGCCTGGCCTGGCTCGCCATTTATGTAGCGTAATATAACCTGATTTTATCGTTATAGTACGGACACACTTCTACAAGGTTATCAGCTTCGTTTTGTCAGTTTTATGCTAAGCACTGTTAGCTACCTTCACTAAACTGATGGTTATGCAGGCATTCTAGATTCTCTTTGATTCAAAGGGAGACCTACGCACGTATATTCGAAAGGTATAACCCAGAAGCTGACTTAGACTTCAGTTATTTTATTAAAGAAAACAGATTGAATAAACAGACAGATATGAGGTAGGTAGTTGCATCTTAAGAGATTCTTCTGATGTTATTAAGCTGAGAGTTAATGACGAGAGCCCATGATATGTTATTATCTAGGGATCTCGGCTAGAAAGGAGGGGAGCTGAGCTAACTGGATCGAGTGTTATTTATCAATAGCCTCGGTTTTACCAGGTCGGGTTGGTACCTGCTGAACCGCTCCAGATCGCCTCGGCGTGAGATAGAGGTGGAGGTTCGTCGGTGTGATCGTTGATCTGACGAACCTCAGAGTTATCCCCGGTGACGTGACGTTACCGCAGGCACGGAGGAGTCTGTCGAGCCAGTCTAGCTGGTCCATGATCGGCTGGTGCAGAGGCTACCCGGCTTTCCCATGGCAGGTGGAAAGAAGCAGACCGATGGTGTCTGGCTTCTTAGCCGGAGCAATGTTCTCGACCGGTGAGGCTGGCTACTCACGAGCTCGGTCGGCACCCGAGGCCTTCCGTGTAGCGGAGGAAAACGGAGGCCGTGTTCTCTCGTCGAGGGGTTGACGAGAACTCACACTCTCGGTAGCTTCCAGGCAGGAAGCTGACAGAGGGCACTTTGGACGCGTGGCCCAATGGGGAAAGAGTTACCAAGTCACGTGGTTCTCGTCATTAGAAACCCAGGAAGTTTAATGGATTACTAATATGTTTTAACCTTTTAGCAAAAGTAGAAATCATAAAATAATACTGATGCAACATCAACATTCATGAATACTGGAAGAAAATGAATTAATCACATTAAGACATTTCTGGACAGTGGATTAAAGGTAGAGTCTTTAGAATGAGACATCAAAGAGTTCTTAAGTTTAATTATTAATTAAAGGAAATCTTCTTAGTCTTCCGACACGACCGGTCCTGGAAGGAATGTTGATTCAGGTTACAACATAATAAAAGAGTCATTTTAATCCAAGTTATTAGGAAAAAGATGAGTTATTGTGGTGGTGAACCAGATGTCAGAAATCAGAGATAGTAACGCTTTGCCAGCGCTACACCATCTTCAACATCCTCAACATGTTTAAGGATATTAATTGTGTTTACATCAAACTTTCAAACTGTCTTATCTGTCTGTGTTCTTAGGTTTTTCAAATTAAATGGTTGTTCAATCTTTATCTGGTCTGAGCTTCACATTATTAATAAGGTATTTCAATTCACTGTACTCTTTCAAAGAACCTAAAGATACCTTCAATAAATATTAGCTATTATCAGGGTTAAATGACAGTTTATCACTTTCCATTGAAACCCAGAAATAAGCTTTGTTATATGAAGAGGGTGTAGTTAAAATAACTAAAAGTTATTTCCAAACGCTACACTTGAGTTTTAATAAAAATTATATTCCAATTTACTATTGCTTGGTCTGCTAATCAATCCTCTTTTCATATTTTCCCAACAATACAGAACCTTAAACATCACCAAATAAAATGTAAATCTACTTACTGTAATGTTACAAGAACCATTTCTAAATTAAACAAAAATACTCTCACATTTACAACTTAGTCTGGGACTTTATACTCTTATAAAATGCTCAGAGCTACAGTGAAGGTGGAGCGCCGCCATTACAGAGCCTCGTGTCTGCCTTCAGACAACAAGCACGGCTTAAAAGGCCTGTTAACTTGGTCTACTTTTATAAAAACCCATCTAAAAGTTGGCTATAAAACACCAGAACGAATTACACTCATGTTACATGTGACTTTATATGTGTTTTAAACATTTTTACCTGAGATAACAGGAGAAATGATCAGACGAGAGGCAGTTAGCTGTGGTTTGATGCAGCCTCGCTTCACTGTGTGAGAAGCCGCAGCGTGTTATCAAGAAGGTCGCCTCCGCCTGGCGAACCCACAACTGCTCACTACACTGCCCCCTGGTGGCACACTCCACAAACATGTTCAATTCAGAAACAAACAGAAAGCATGACTCTCTGCCAGGATTATTGTTCTTTTTAACTGAAATACAGCAACATAAATACAGATAAACCTTTTTTCTTTATAAAATAACAAAAACAAATGTGACTGCACATTTTGTGTGCGTCACACGTGCACCCTTGTAGTAGTGTATGTGTGAGGGGAAAAATAGATTTTGTCCTATACGGCACCTCATACAGACTCAGTGGAGCTGCGCGCATGCATCTCACCTGTACCTCAGCTTTGTATCTCTGTTGCTGTGCGCCTGTGTCAGAGAGGAGCAGCTGAGTGTTTGTGCGTGTGTGCGCATGTGTTGGACATGCTACAGTTGTGTGTGCGTTGCTGTCGCTACATGCAAGTATGAACCGGAGGAGCTGCGCATGTTACACCACTCCAGGACGACTTGGTGTAGTAAGAAAAACAGAATTTTATTGAATTACCACCAAAAATGTAGCAGCAGCAGCTTTTCAGAGCACAATGACGGACACCAACCGAAAGCTCTCGAGCCTGGGAATAAACCTAACGTCTCTTGTGTTCTTCTTCTACAAGTCCACAGTTAAACTGCCTGGCAAGAACACATCCCTGTGGCACTACACTGCCACCCGTCAGTGTGATGGAAGAACTACGTCTTAAATTAAACATTTTCATTTTTACAATGAAACAACAATAATACCCAATTTTAAAGCAAGGTTTCAAAACAGTTTTAGCAATACACTTTAACAGTTGCTACATGCACACCGTGCCGTACAGTGCGCCTGTGTCAAAGGAGGTGTGTGTGTACGTGCGCGATAGAGATTATGCCCGTGCGGGCCGTCTAAATGAACCTGTAGCGTAGCCCTCTTCACTGGAAACAGGTCATTGTGATTGTAATGTGGACAACTGCTGGGCGTATGTTCCAGTATGATCACATTACTGTATTTTAATTATTTGTTGTGTTGGCTTTGTTTAAAGATAGGAGAGGTGACCCAGCAGGGAGAGGAGGAAATAGGGAGAAGAAATGACATGTTCTTCTCAGTTATTCCAGAGGACAAAGTAGAGGAATAGTAGTATTTGGAGCTGGGTTTTAGTTTTTCCATCATTTAAAACACTAAGCAGTTGGTTAAAGGTTTTCAAGAATTTTGTACAACACTACGATGATGAAATACAAACAGTTGTATGTTATTTATTGTGATAATTGTTACATGCTGTTATATATTGAGAAATAAATATATTTAATTTAAAAAAAGCGATTTAATTAATTATTAAACACTCAAAAGTATCGAAAACTGGTACCATTAAGTACCGGTATCGATTTGGCGAACAGTTCTCCTTGTTATTTAGTAATGCTGAGCTTTATTCAGGTGACTGGTCTTCTTTGGATGGACTCTTAAGTTATTTTAATGAGACTCGTAAACACATTCTGGACACTATTGCGCCTCTTCGACTGATGAAGGGAAGTCAGGCTTATACTTTGTGGTCAACGGACCACTCTCGGGCTGCAAGAAGGGAATGCTGGAGGTGCGAGAGAAAATGGAGGAAGAACAATCTGCAAGTGTCCTTAACTGCCCTGAGGGAGAGTTGGAAATCCTATCAGGAAATTGTTAAATCGGCAAAGACTGACTATTATTCCAACCTCGTGTCTGAGAATGCCAATAATCCACGAGTTCTGTACGCTGCAATTAACTCGGAGTTAAATGTGGACAGCGGATCTCCAGCACAGGCGTCGAACTCTGTAACGACTATCTCAAATTTTTTATTGATAAAGTGGCGATGTTGCACCGCTAATTCTGCGCATAATTAATAGTAGTTTGGCCTCTGGACTTGTGCCGACAGAGTTTAAAAAAGCAGTTGTCAACCCACTTTTAAAGAAACCTGGGTTGGATGCTACACTGCCAGCTAACTTTAGGCCTATTTCTAAGCTCCCTTTTCTGAGTAAGGTGCTTGAAAAATGTGTCTGTAGTCAGCTAATAGACTTTTTAACTGAATTCAATGTTTTAGAACCCTTCCAGTCAGGTTTTAAAATGCTGTACAGTACTGAGACTGCACTGATAAAGGTTCTTAATGATATTTTCTTAACGACTGATGGGGGCAATCCAGTGCTGCTGATCCTGTTGGATTTCACGGCAGCCTTTGATCATGAAGTGCTGCTCCATCGTTTAGAGCAGGGGTGTCAAACTCGTTTTCATGTCGGACCACATCAACATCATGAGTGTCCTCAAAGGGCCGGATGTGGCAGAACCACCCACCCACATCGGCAAAACTACCCGGTAAAAAAAAAGGCCTTTTTTACATTTACAAAGCCACTTCCGTGCTTTGCTTGTAGCTGGGGTGGCCATTTCCACAACACCAAAAAGGAGGACATTTTTCGGGGATGACCAAAGATAAAAACTTTAACATAATATCAAACCCATTACATAGTATAACTGTTGTTCTCACCAAAAATATAAGGTCTTTTTAAATATTTTGTCTTTTTTAGGCTGATTCCAATAGTTTTTTTTTGTTGTTGTTGTTGGTTTGTCTGCTTGATATCAGCCTCGTCAACATGAGTAATCTGATTACATTTGGCGCTTCTAACCAGTTTTTAATATTTTTTGACACTTTATCCAATAATCTGTAACAAAAACATCTAATGGAAGCATAATTTCATGTAGACTTTGTTATTTTTGTATCACTTTTTAAAAATGTTTTTGTTTAATTCAAAAAACAAAAGAAAAAATATAATTTAGAAATCAACACCAAAGATGAATGAAAAGGAGCAGAGAGAAGATTTAAAAAAATATTTTCTGCCCCTTTTAAAAGACAAAATGATTCAATATTAGTTTCCACCATATTTCTGTTCTAACTTTCAACTTGGTCACAGACACAGTCTTAATTCATATTTTCATTAATACCCTCAGTTTGATAAAATTTTAAATATATTGATTCTTTTATTTCCTTGTGAAGGTTATTACATAATTTTACGTCATTTACAGAAACATGTAATTTATTCTCCTTGGTTCTAAATCGAGGCTTTTTACAAACTTCAATTCCTTTCAAATTATAAATACTAACCCTTTCTTCAAACATTTTCTGATTATTAGATGGTAAGGTATTCCTATTAGCTTGGTTTTTAATATGTTCAAGTCGACTAAATCATGAAACTTCACTATTTTATATTTGATAAATAGTAAGTTAGAGGGATTTATATATTACTGAGGAGTTTTACATGGTGATCACCAGATTTCTACACAGTCAAGTACGCACTTACTTATTAGGCACATTTACTTTTTCAGAGACCACAGGTGTGCTTATTTGTGGGGATTTATCTCCTCATTCAGTTCTATTCTGTGCTTCTCCACCCTGGAACCTCCGGAGTAACACTCCGGTTTTTGGTCGACCCATTTTGTGGTTCGGGTTTTCACCAGCAGCGCGGGGTCGGTCCGGTCCAGGAGGAGGAGGCGTGTCCCGGTGCAGCTCTGAGTGGTTACAGCTGCACCCTGAGCTGTAGCTCACACATGCATGCTAAACGAGAGCTCACGCTCCGGTTTATTTTTTTCTTCTTTTTTCAAAACTCACACTCTGGACTATGTGAAAAAAATTATTCAGCCAACAGCCGGACAAATGGGCGTCCGTCTTAAGGGTGCGCCGGACACTCCTCCTGAAAACCGGACTGTCCGTCCTAAAGCCGGACGTATGGCCACCCTACTTGTAGCTTCACCACGACTGTTTGCTAATGTTTGTGAGGAGGATGAGAGCTCCCGTGGTTTTTAAAGGACGGGGTGGACTCAGGTAGATAAAGGTGCTCGTGATTGGCTCTGTCCTCTAGAGAGGAGTGGTCTTTTCCCTTCTTGACGTCAGCAGGGGAAAGATTTAGAAACCACCCGTTTTAGCATTAGCTCAAAACACAAAAATGAGAACAAAGAAGTGAAAACGGTGAAAATATTTTAACACTTTTGGGTCGTTGGGACTGATATGACTGTTAAAAGACCTTTAGAAAGTGATTTTTGCATAATATGGGACCTTTAACCAAGTGAGACCTGCAGTGCTTTAGATGTTCTGGATGCTTTCATTCCTAAATCACTTTAGAACAGGGCGTGTTGTGTTGCTTGTTGAGATCTTTTAGCCTATGTTGTCAGTCAGTCTACTCAGCTGCTCCTCACTCAGCTGATCACCTGCCTCTGCATTTATACTCTTATTTTCATTCAGTTTTTGTCAGATCCTCCTGTAATGCCGGTTATTTCTGTTGCACCCTGTATTTTCCTCCCAGTTCTCCGTCGGTTCTCTAGAGTTTTTGCTGTTGCATCAACTTTTACTTTTAGTCATTTTTAGTTTGGTCCCCGTCACTTCATCTCCAACGTTTTTGAGGGGGATCTTCACACCCAAAACCATTGCAGACACATTAAATTATTAAGTCCTTTTCATTAGGTATTGTCTAAAAACCTTTATTTTCAAGTTGAATTTGATTAAATGTTTTTTGTCTGTAAACATGTGACCCTGAAGGAGCCTACAAAGGATGTGCGTAAAGAGGTGTTTGCTTATATTCTCAAGAAACAACAGGTTGACTAAATTAGTCGACTGTAGATGCACAAATTAAGACTAAATTATCCTAAGACATGTCCTGATGTTTCATCTCAGCAGCAAATTATAGCACCAGTGCTTAAAGACTGTGAGAATAATGCAGCTTTCTTTTTATTCCAACAATTATCTTCCATTAACTACGACGACTGTGACTCAGGGTAAGAGAGGTGGTCCACGGAATGGGACGTCAAGGTTCAACCCCAGGCTCAAGCCATGAGTTGAAGTATCCTTGGGCAATTTACCAAATGTGAAAATGGCTGCTGTTCTCCTCAGGGATGGGCCAAATGCAGAATTCTACTGCGACCACTAATTTTACTTCCTACAAACAACATCAAATCAGTTGAAGCTGCTGAATGATAATAGGACAAAGGCTTGAGTTGTAACCTATAAAAGCAAATGGATAAATAGACCACCAGTTCTCCCTTTGAGTCATAAAACTCTTCATTAAGTCCTTTGGAGTGTCTGTCCTCCAAAACACATCACTTACTGTATCTGTCCATCGGTGAATAAGGGCCTATCTGGGGCGGACTGCGGGGTACTTAAGGCTATCTGCAGTTAATTCAAGATATGTGGAATTGAAGAGAGATATGAGTGGAGAGAGGGAGGAGGGGAGGAGGAGAGGAACACAAGTGAAGAGAGGAAAATAAAGAGAGGAACAGTAGAAACGATGGAGATGGTCAGAAAAAGAGAGACATCTTGGAAAAGCTTTCAGATAAATGTAGAAATGATAAATAGAAGCACACAAGGACAGAAGATGTATATGGTGTGTGTGTGTGTGTGTGTGTGGGGGGGGGTGACTTTGAGGTGCAGTCCTTGGCACACGGATGCCCCTCCATTATCTGCCTGTCTTCGCCGGCTCAACCTACTCTGCCTCGGGCAACTCTTTACTTTAAAGAGCTGTCCAAAGGATGCACATACACACACACACACACTCACATGCACGCACAAACACACTTGTGCACACACACTCGCACACAAGCGCTCCCTTTCTCCTCGTTCCAGTGGGGCCGAGTGGTTTGGCATGGAAGTGCTTGGCTAACAGCTTCCAAGTGTAAGGTGACATTTCTCTGTATTCACAGCAGTGTGTGTGTGTGTGTGTGTGTGTGTGTGTGTGTGTGTGTGTGTGTGTGTGTGTGTGTGTGTGTGTGTGTAAAAACCAGCAGGTGCTTCTCTGGATTTTTTTGGTTTGAGATTTACTGTCCAAGTTGGTAGATTTATTGGTCTTTATCAGTAATACAGACACTTTTGCACAGTGACTAGACCTGTGTCTGTTGAGGTTTGTGGTCTAAAACTCCAAAAATACAACAATTAAACCATTTGCTTGTTCAGAAAACACAACAAAACAGGGAACGTCACAAAGAAAACAACATAAAAACCAAGTGAAGAACGGCTCTGTCGTTTACATTTTGGGGATTTTAGTAGTAAAGCTCATTACTGTTGAAGTACTTAATAGATTTATGGGTTTGTAACAAATATAAATATTTGTTTTACAACAAAAAATTATATGATGTTGAAATGACATCCCATTCAAGTAGTTCCACTTGCAAGTTAGAAAACTGGGATTTACTCAGGGATGAAACCTCTATTGATACAAGGTGAAAAACAAGTTTAATACAATATATTTTATACATTAAAACACTGTACTGACATGTTTCCTCTATACCAGTGCAGTTTATTTATTGAAACACAATACCCAATGAAACCCAATGCAAATACCGGTAATGTGTTTATTACTTCAGCTATTATTACTGTATATGAATGAATCAGCCATGTTGGATTTCGAGGTTGGAGCTGGAGAGGAACCAACAACTTTTCAATTTGGAAATCTGGCTTTAGTTGGTGTTTCAGTTGGGTTTTTCATTTTGGAATGCAATGGAAAGTGTCTTACTAACTTACTTTGGTACATTTTTTAAAATTTGTACTTCAATTATTTTTGTTTTTGGGACATTTAGCCATTGTTTTGTAAAACTCTTTGTATTGTATTTATCCTGCCTTCTTGGACCAGGTCACTGTTGAAAATGAGATTTGATATCTCAATGAGATTTTTCTTGAAAAAAATAAAGGAATAATAATTGCTTAATTTGTTGCATAGAGTACATAGAGTTAAAAAATCATAATTTTGATGGAAATAAACATGTAATTTTGGGGCTAAAGCGAATAAAAAAATTATAAGTAGTATTTATACAGAATATATGCAAATGTATATACATATCAGTGACTGTAACACTTGCAAATGTTTTTGTCACCCCATCTGATCTCCTTGACCCCCGCATTGCCACCTGATCTCCTTGACCCCCGCATTGCCACCCTAAGTAAATTTCCCTAGATCCGCCCCTGTGAGTATCATCGGCATAAATATATTTATTGAATGCTATCTAATAATAGGACCCAGTGGAAGCATATATAAAGTGAAGCAAGCATAATAGACCAAGTACTGTACCCTGAGGAACTGCATGACTAACTCTGGTGCAAGAGGAAGATTCATTATTTAGCCATAATTTAGTTACTTGGAGCCAGATTTTTTACTAATTACAGGTACTATTTTAGAGTTTGGACTACTTCATGACAAAGAACAGCTGTAAGGTGCAAGGATATGACACAGCGGCCCCAAAGTCGCCTACGTCCGTAAACACAAATACTGGCTACTAGGCTAAACCTGGTAAAGTTTTTTGAAGATAATCTCTGTGCAGCTCCCAACTTTGTGTTATTTTTCTTCATCTTTGAGGTTTGCAAACAACGTTCGGATACGTGTTTACGGAAGTAGGTGTCTTTGGGGCAGCGGCTTCATTTTCTTGAGCCTTTCAGCGGAGGCTTACGGCAGTTCTTTGTCATAAAGTAGTCCCGAATCTAAAATAGTACCTGTAATTCCTTCGTGTTACTTTTTTCCACTTGCAGTCAATATGTTTATTGAGGTCACTAAGCAGAATTAGTATCACTACTGAGTGAGTTTTAAGGACTTTTTTCTCACAATGCTAGTTGTTACCATTCACTTACTGTGTTTTCTGCTAAACTAAAGGAGTGCTGCTGGATCAGGGTAACAACTGGGCTGGTTACAAATTGTTTTTGCCATTTAACTATGGGGAATATGGCAACAGACAAAATTTTGCTTTTGGGTGGAGTATCCCTTTAATACACCATGATTATGTGAGAGTTAGTAGGCGGTACTTTCAGCCTCACGCCTTGTTTGCTCAGATTTTATTTACAAAAACCCAACATGCTGCAGCGCCTGGATTCAACAACAGAATTAGACTCAGTCAGTTGGTCCCTACTTTCTACAGTCTGTGGTCAAGATCTTAAAAATGTTTAGGTTCTGTTATGTACACAACTTGGTTTTACACTTTTACAGTTACTTTGATGAGCAGAACCCAATAATTCATCCTCATTTTTCTTAGTATTACAACTTCAATATACATAAGTGCTGAGGAGAAACAGCAGGTGAAGTTTTGTTGCTTGTCATATACTGTTCTTGTAAAACTCACAGATAGGCTTAAAGTGTCCATCTGTTAGTATCTATACCTGTTCACCCCCGTGTATTAAGCCATTATCTCATTGGGCTGCAACTGTTCATGACAAATTCTCAACTACATTTGAGAGGGACTTTCTAAATGACTCGAAATATAGTTTTCAAGGGTGTCAAGGAACTATCAGGAACTCGTGAGTGCGAGAAACGTGATACGATTTGCATTTTTTATGTGATTTTTCTGTTGCATCACCTAGTCACAGGCCAGACACTGACTTTATGGCAAAGCAAAACAAAATAGCATGTGTGTTCACTCTCAGGAATTAATAATCAAGTCAACATTTAAAAAAAAATGTTTTTGTTGTTTAATTATTTGCCTTTAAATGAGTTGTAGCTGGAGATGGAGCTGATAAGAGGACAGAAAGGAGAGATGAGAAACTGCTGATCAGAGGACGACAAATTCGGTCTAATGAAAGGAAAAAGTGCACAGCGGTGTGTAATTGTGTTGGTGTGTGTGTCTTTGTGTCCCTATCGACCAATCGGTAGTACACCTTGAAGACACGACAGATAAGAAGGTCTCACCTTGAGGTGCACACTACATCTAAAACACCGTGTAGCGAACACAGAAACAGAGGGAACATCTCCTCTGTTTTCATTCTGATCTGAGACGTTTACAAGTTTGACTAAAAGGATGTTGTTTCACCGCCGTAGTGAGCAGGTTAATTAGTAAACACATAACGACTTCAGCCTCTGGCACCTCTCCAGTCTCTTATTATTGATGAAGAAAGAGATTTGATGTGCAGAAAAACCAGCTGAAACCAGAGTCACTTCACTTGACTAAATCACATCACAACGTATGTTTTCAAAGCAAATGTGTAACTGTTTCAGATTGTCAAAGAGATAACTAAATACATTACAATTCTGTACTAGTAGTTTTGAATGTTCACTTGTCAGTCGTTGAACAGGATGTCAGTATTTAATTGCATCCTGGTGATGATTTTAGCCATTTGATCTGCACAGTTTTTCACCACTTGTCCGGCTACACCGTTGGGTAATCGGTGTAGATTTGCTTTTGACATTGACCGAGCCAGGGGGCGGGGTCTAGTGGGTGCCGGGACAGTTGTGCACCAAAGCAGGAAGTGCTGATTAAAGCGATCCGTCCGGTAACACTGGTCCCGGTCCAGACTGACCCAAAGTTACCATTACTGAGAAAATACCCAATGACCAGTCGAGCTCGGTCCAGACTCAGAGCAGGTGCCATCGGCGGCTCGGCGCAGGAAGCAAGGGGCTCGCACTGGTTGAACCAGATACGTATGCCTCCTTTCCCTGGAGGCAGGTTGTCCGTGCACAGCAGCACAGCACCTGGTCCGCTGGGATGCTCGTGTTATAGGTGGAGGGTGTGCCCGTGCCCTACCAGCAATGCCTCCACGATCAACGGGTTGGGCACCGCTTCTTTATGCCATAGCAAGGCTATCGTTCTGATTTAAGAGGACCTAATACGTCTGAGGTTCTGGGTTCACCAGACTCCATTAGCATTCCACCAAATCTTTGCTCAGTAAATTATTTTACATTAACAAATATCAAAGAAACCATAAATCACAACATATGCAGTTGATCTGTTATTGTGAACCTTCTGCAGGGTTCTGAACATGATCACAGTCTGCTGCTTAGGCATTTTCTGCCTCTTGTGTTTTATCTGTTTAATATTTCAAGATTAACTTGCACAAATCTAAGATATGGAAACATTTTTTGCACCTTTGTAAATAAAGTGACATCATTTTGAGTGGGGCAGCAATAAAATACGAATTAGTCCAAATAAACTCCAGTTCAACTCAATTACAGAAAAAAAACATATACAAAGTTTTTAATATCAAAAGCGAAAGTGTCCGAGACACAAAAACCCAGTGAGAATCAAACTCCCCTTTTCTTTTTCTTACAGTGTGATATACCATCTACGCTCACTGTATATCTACAGATCTTTACTTCTCATTAGATGTGTTTCCTCCACCTTTCACACGCCTGTAAGTAAAATCTTCATGTGCTGCTAAAACACATTTAGCCTGCATTTACCTGATTAGCTGTTTTCATTTGATATAATAATTACCGCGTCTGTGTCTGAGGTACACACAGTAATGGTGTGTGTGTGTGTGTGTGTGTGTGTGTGTGTGTGTGTGTGTGTGTGTGTGTGTGTGAGAGAAAGTGAGTGTGCAGTGATTATGTGAGCTATTAGCGGCTAAGTGGACTAGTGTCTGGCAGCGTGCCCAGGCTGTTCCCTCCGGAGCAACAAGCACGTCTTAAGACGGAGAGAAGGAGCATCGCTGTGTCAATGTTTGGTTTCTGCTCCGTGTGTGTGTGTGTGTGTGTGTGTGTGTCTGCAAATGTGTGTGGCATTCAGGGTTTTACTCATCTTCAGTGATTTTGCTGTTGGTTTTGTGTTAAAATGTTCAAGGATGTAAAGTAACATGGTTGTGTTTTTTATTCTTAAAAACTGCTTTAATTTTTTTTTTCCTTTTTTTTTTTTTTTTTTTTAGAAAAAGAAGAATAACTAGGTTTAGGAACATAACACAGAAGTTAAAGTCAAAAGCATGTGAAGCTCCCCCTAGTGGCTGGCTGCAGTATATGTTTTTAAACTCTGCCTCTTCTATGTAAATAGATGGCACATTTTCTTGACTAAAACATGAAAAAAGCACCTCAGATTATTTTTTTAGGTGTTGACTTTTTTTCATTCACTTAGATAATAATAGTTGTTGTTTTTTTAAATACACAATTATTGTGTTTGGGGGATAAGTATGTATGGAGCCCCTAAAAGGATGTGGAATTTTTTAAATATATTTTATTGTGCACACCATATTATTTATATTATCTAGTGCTCACCAGATTCCAAGTCAAAATAAAATGTCTTCCATGTCCCCTTAGGCCCTAAGGGGACCCCTAAGGCTTAGGGGTTCCGTATAAGAGACTTTCTGCCTCACAATCCAAATTTAAGATGCTAAAACCACAACATGGTGGCACCTGTTAATAATCTAGTTTGGCTTCACTTTTAAACAACAGACATACACTGAAAAAAGAGAATAGTTGAACCAACTTAACTGAATTGCTTCAATTGGTAACGAGCAATTGAATTAAGTTTATCCAACTTAAATTAATACATTTGTACCTAGTAATTTAAGTGGGATAAACTTAATTCAATTGCTTGTTATCAACTGAAGCAATTCAATTAAGTTGATTCAACCTTTTCTTTTTACATGTAAGTTGAGACACATAGTCTTATTATTATTAAAGTTGATCATCTTTCTCTCTGCATGGTTATTTATTAGGAATGCTCGATATTGGCTTTTTTACTGATATCCGATATTGTCTAACTCTTAATTTCCGATACCGATATAAGCGTGGTAGCCCTCATTAAAAAAAGACACAGTATTTAATGCAAGGTGTGCCAAATAAATAAGAATATCTCAAAAACTATTCATCAGATTTGTTATATTTTGACATTTTGGGAGAGAGGAGAAGTAGCCAAACAGTTTGATGTATAATATGTGCATGGTATGTAAAGGTCATGTGTGTCGTCATTACAAAACCCGATACCAATATTTACCGATATTACATTTTAATGCCGATATTATAGGTAGGCCGATAATATCGAACATCCCTATTATTTATTTATATTTACAAATGCTGATTAAAATAAGCAAAAATAACTAGATGAACAATGAATATACATGTATAAGTTTTCAAAATCTCACCTTTTTTTTTTTCCAGGTAATCTTTTATTTGCACATTCAAAGTTTAATTAACTGGGAAAAAATGATTAAAACCGCTTAACTGTTGTTTTTCTAGTTCACACAGTATCAGTCTATATCTCGTGTCCACATGGTGGCAGAAAAAACGAAGTTAAAAAAATCTCCACTTTTAAAGGTGTTTTAAAAATCTCACCTAATATCCATTTGTGTCTGGACTGGAGTAGCAAAAACGCAGCAGAAAATCATAGTTTTAAAATATTTTCATCGTAGTGTAGACGGGTCCTTTAAAAATGACCAAAAGTTGCATGTTTTTCCGATGTGATGCAATGCTTTACTCATAGCAGTATCTGTAATATTGCTAATAATATTAAAATTAATATTGATTGATGCACCTCCTCTTCCCACTCTGATGCATGTGCACACAGATCCACATCTGCGGTAAAGGAGAGGATGGAAGTGACCTTGGTCCAGCCTGGGGGGCTTCAGCAGATGGAGAGAGGGGCAGAGGGCTCTGGCATGTCAGTCTACACCACACACACATGCATTCACACTAATATGGACACATGCTCAAGCTGGCGGGGTGACATTGCACACATCTCAGTGGGGTGTGCCTTTTCGTTCCGACACAATGGCTTTATTTAGTGGAGAAATTCCCAATTTAGGAATGCCACTCTAAACTGATTTAGGTGATCTTTTTGCAAGCAAACTTTCTTTTTCTTTATTTTTTCCTACACAAAGACACACGAAACAATAACACACAAAAATCTGTTGTTTTCTTCTTTATTTCCTTTAACAGATGCACATCAGACAGAAAATAAAAGTTGCCATTTCAGTTTGTTTGCGTGACAGAAGAATTCATAAAAGGCCATTTGCTAATTTGCAATTTTTATGTGGGACAGTTTTCTAAGGAGGCTGAGTGAAGGGAGGGAAACGTGTAACTACATATGTCCCTCCAGATTGGGACAGTGCATAAAAAAAACAACAGCAGCTAACGGGGGAGGAGCGAAGGGGAGGAAGAGGAGGAAGGAGGGAACATTTGTGAGGCTACGACTCTTTGGAAGGGGAGCGCTGCCTGCCCACCTGTCTGCCAGGCTGCCAGCTGCACCACACACTCACACACAAAAAACGTGCATATGGTCGATGATGTGCACGAAAAACATCAACACACAGACACATTAATAAATTTGTGGAGACAGATTTACTAATTGCAGCAAAGCTTTTGTAAAATTCCAGGTGTTTTGTAATATGTTGTATGTAGAAAGTAATTGGTGGGTTTGTTTCTCTCTTTTGGAGATGTCGACTAGCATGAACGTAATGTCCCCTGCACTTTTTCAAAGGCCGCTTTGGGATGCAAAGACAGTGATACAGTTCTTTGCAGATGATGTTTTTTTAATACAGCTGATATCTGAGAGAAACATGAGCTGGAATAACAGAAAGGAGACCAGATTGTTATCTAGTCTTAACAGTTTTACAGCTAATGTCTTTGATTTAGGCTCTATAGCTTCTGTTTGTTTTCAACAGTTTAAACCATTTAAAATCATTATTGATGCAAGATTTGGGTCTAAATATTTTGATCATATTTTTAACACGTGAATAATAATTACTAATGAAATGTGTGTTTTGATTGGTTGTCTCTGATTTGTGATATTCTGACAAAAGGCCAACACAACAATGAGCAGCTAACCCAATTTTATATAGTTCAGCCCTTGACCGTGATATGATACATATACATGAATTGATACATATTGATTATTCTTTACATCCCAACATCTCTTCACAACCATACAACACAATATCTCAATTCAAGCTGACTCCCTATCTCTGGCTACAACTCAAAATCTGGGTGTTGTGATTGATGACCAGCTGACCTTTAAGATCACGTTGCCTCTGTCACTTGTTCGTGTCGCTTCGCATTATGTAACATACGAAAGAGCAGACCATACCTGACCCAATACACCACCCAGCTCCTGGTTCAATCTATGGTCATCTCCCTCCTTGACTACAGCAATGTCCTTCTAACTGGTCCTCCAGCGTGCACTGTGAAACCTCTACAGATGGTTCAGAACGCAGCAGCATGTTTGGTCTTCTATCAGCCTAAAAGAGCACATATCACCCCTCTGTTCATTGAGCTCCACTGGCTACCTTTGGCTGCCCGCATCAAATTCAAGTCTCTAACACTAGCATACAGGGTCCTGAAAGGAATGGCTCCCATCTACTTGAATCCTCTTGCTAAGGCTTACATCACGACTCGGTCACTCCGGTCACCAAAGGATCAGCTAGCAGTCCCTACACCACGCTGGGACAGTCCAGACTCTTCTCATGTGTCGTTCCACGATGGTGGAATGACCTACCAAGCTTTACCCTGTCTATCTTCAAGAAATTCCTCAAGACCCAGCTCTTCAGAGTAGACTTAACAGGCCCAAAAATTCAATCCAAACCTGAAATGACCCAAAGGACATGACGCCTGACTTGTCCCGGCCCAACATCATCACATTAAACACTCAACCAGAGTCCGACCTGAACCCGAGTGTTGTTTTTTAAATAGAGGATGAAAACAAATGTCCACACGCCGCACACTACTTTAACTTAAACTCAAACATTTCATTAAAACTGAAAACCAGACTTTAAGAACACAAACAAACGTGAAACAAATAAAAGATTTTCTCATAACAATAGCAATGTGTCACAATTTAACTTAAATACTCATCCATAACCGGCCTGACCAGGTCAAGACTCCAATTATTCTCTACTCCCCTTTTTATCTGACTTCCACAGTCACATTTTTTGTTTTGTTGACAGAATGTTGTTCAACTGTTCCCTATTCACTCTTAGATGTTTCACCCAAGTTGATGAGTTTCTTCTTAATTGAACTGCAAGCAGTTTAAACCAAGTGTTTTTACTCATTTTGGCGGTATAGTCATGTGTCAGCAGAATTAAGAACAAAGGACTAAGTTCACATCCCTGAGGAACTCCTGTACCAGCAAGTACTATTTTTGTCCTGACAGGAAGTCCAAAGTTCACATTATCAGTCTAAACAGAGAAGTATAGTAAAGCATAATACTCTCAATCATAGTTACATTCATAAATCTGTAGCAATAAATCTGGAAACGAACTCCTTAAACTTAAAGTCCAACTTCCTGTCTTTATTTAATTTACAAACTATTATTTTCAATCTCACACTCAAAAACACATGAGCATGTTAATGAAAAAATAGACACCATACTTGAAGTAGGTGTGTTGTTTGAGAGATCAATGGAGGAGGAGGAATTTGACACACTGCATGGCTTCCATGGCAACACATCAAAATGTGAAGCATGGTGGGAATGCATTCAGTATGAAACAGATTTGTGTAATAATATGACAAATTATATTCAAAAATATGACTTCTCTTGCTATTTTTTGTTGTTTTAAGAGCCATCAATGTCTCTCTTTTTTTTTTTTTTTAATTCCTTCATGTTTTTGACTTTTGTTGTGCTAATCATGTGCTGTTTTTTTGGGGCTTTTTGTTCCAACGTATTAAATTTAAAATGAGATTGTGCAGCATATATTTTTGTAACTCTTGTGTTAAAGGAGTTTAGATTAAAATCTCTGTGAACAAGTCTAAGTAAGTTTCTTCAGGAACTTTCTAGTTGAAGTTGCTGCTTTCAAAATAAAAGCACAGCAGCGGAAAAAGTCACAGGACGGATGTAAATTTGATAAGATCAGCGAGATGGGATGTAAATATGGGTCAGTTTGGGGTTATTATCTCATTAGAGGATAAAACAAAGGGAGGCGTGCATATACACAAGAGTCACACACACTCCATGCTTAAAATCACACGCGCAGGAACACCGAGGGCCGGGTACGGTTGACTTAGCCAGGAGTGGATCTGTGCAGAGATGTCTTCCAGATGAATAGGTGGTAATGAGCGTGTAGTGGAACTGATTCTCCCTCCCCACCTTCCTCCTCCTCCTCCTCTTTGTAAACCCATCTCTCCCTCCTTTTCTCAGGGATCAGGTGTGCAACACATGGCATCTCTCTGACTTCCTCCTCCCTCATCCTCTTACTCTCAGAGCTCCATTCCTCTCCTTTTTTTTGCTCGTCTTGCATCTGCTGTACTCACCGAAAACTTTCTCTCAGTCGACTGTTTAAAAGCTTTTTAATCATCTATACAAGCACTCAGACCACGCGGTTGGCCACACGGTCTGATCGTGTTCAAAACACAAGCAAATCATAGGAAATCTGCTTCATTCAAACAGTCCTTTTCATGTATCTCGACATTCATGTAGGGCAGGACGTAAATAATGACGTCTTTGACAATGAAAGCAGCTAAAGGAGCAATCTGAGTTAGATTGAAGCAGACAAGGACGCTGGGCGATCACATGGTGAAAGGTGTGAAGGTAAAAGACTAAAAAGTTTACCATACCTTTTAAATAAATGGCCACATTTTGGGTCTGCAGATCTCAGAACACATGGATCCATGTGCTTTTTGTTGCTCACACACTCGGGCTCGTCCGGGGCAGGTCCTGGGGGATGGAGGCACTTGAAGGAGTGACTGCCTAATGAGGGAGAAAACCTGTTTTACTGTGGGACAGGAGGCGCAGCAGCAATCAAAACAGATTGTATTTACATTACACATGCACTAATTAAAGATGTAATTGACATCAACAAGGAGAGCTCAACGCGACCCATTTAATCATTAAACCTTTATTCTAAACTGCCCTCGATTAAGAATCTGAAAGTGAAGATGTCCTACAGAAATGGTCTTTTCTGTAGCTCTTCTTTGTCCAAAATAAAAAACATCTTGCGCTGGTATTATTTAAGATTTATCACCCCGATTCATCTCAGTATGACAGACAGACACATTTCATTTAAAAACATGTCTAAATATTCCCAAAATTGACAAAGTAGAGGAATAAAACAAGTGGTTTTAAAGGTAATTTTGGACATAAATGTTGTTTAGGCTCTGTATTATATAAGGTCCATACAAAATGTAAAAATCTAAGAGAAAGATCTTTGTTTTGATCTGATTTTGGTTCATTGGTATGAAATGATTTTGTTAGTTGCCCTAACAGCTTCTGTATGACTGTCTGCTGGTCAGCAGATTATCCTATGAATTAAGGAACAGATTTTAATAAAACTCAAATCATTGGATGAACCTCTACTACTAGTCAACTCAATTCAAGATGGCCGCCACCACAAAGCGAAATTAGTAAATGGCTCCAACTCAGTCAATTTTAAAGATATTGAGCTAAAATTGTCACTTTTTTTTGCATTTAATTTATTTGAGTAAATGGAGGTTTTAATATAATGTAAAATAATTAAAGTAATATTAATGTATTATGTTTAAATGAGTATTCACACGTCTCTATTTTTTTTAGAACTTCTTTATTTCAATATACATTTCAAGTTAAGTGGTGCTTTTTTCCATTAAGATATTGAATTGAAACATACTTCACCAAGTGATTGAGCTTCCAGTTAAAGTGTTAAAACTTTAATAGTTGGAGTCTCCCATGTTTGATTTTTAGTAAAATATCTCATGACCCACTAGATAGATTTAAATGACATTCTCAGAAAGTAACCAAAGGGATCAACATCTACAACCAGTACTTCTCAAATAGCGTCTATACGGGTGGATTTTTGTGTTGTGATGGGTTATATCCGCATAGCCGTCAGTAAGTCAGACCTGTTCCCGGTGAGGGTTGGACTCCACCAGGGCTGCCCTTCGTCCTGTTCATAACCTTTATGGACAGGATTTCTAGGAGCAGCCGTGGTGTGGAGGGTGTTGAGTTTGGTGGCAGGAGGATCTCGTCTCTACTTTTTTGCGGATGATGTGGTCCTCCTAGCTTCATCAGGCTCTGACCTTCAGCTCTTAATGGGGAGCCGACTGTGAAGCGGCTGGGATGAGGATCGGCACCTCCAAGTCTGAGACCATGGTCCTTGACCGGAAAAGGGTGGCTTCGCCAACTCTGGGTTGGGAGAGAGGTCCTACCCCAAGTGGAGGAGTTTAAGTATCTATATATCAACAGGACAAGCTGGAGGAAATACATCTTCAGGTTGGCCTGGGCGTCCCAGCTGAGGAGCTGGCAGACTTGGCCAGGGAGAGGATGGCCTGGGATACCCGACTTGGGATGCTGCCCCCGTGACCCGGACCCTGATAAGCGGAAGAAGGTGATTTGAGATGAGGCAAGGGTTTTTAAGAACTTTTGTGTGGGATAACATTGAGTATTTGGCAACCCAGAGCGGTTTATAGAGCGAGGAGGCGAGATGGAGACGTTTGTCAAATTACTCGGCAGAAAGTGACCTGGAAATGCTGCAAATCGGATTGTATTCACTCCCTGCGTTAGTGGCGGCTACAGGGGGTGAACGGTCAAACAGGGGTATTCAGTTACAAACATGAAAGGACCACATGGAGATCTACGAACGGTCTCGTGGTCCGGGAGCAGCAGGGTGGACGCTCTGGTCCGTCAGAAGTACATAACTCAGGGCGGAGTGTCCTGCACCCTCAGCAGCGACCAAAACTTGCACGATCCATTTCTTGGTCGGAGGGGTGAAGTGCATCAGTGCTCGTTGGGGGGGCTGACAGAAAATAATTGAGAACCACTTTTGTAGGCATCTTGATTAAAGATCAACCAACTGACATTAGCAAACAAAACAAAAATGGCTACAACTCTGTCAATTTTAGAGATATTGAGCTACAATTTCATGTGATAGTAGTTGAGAGTCATCACAACACAAACTCCTAGTGCTGACACATCTAGTCTGCTAAATCCATCATATCCCAACATAGGATAATCTAAGTTTTAAACGCTGCCATGAAAGGTGGTGGAAGGTATCAATTCCTTCAAGGAATATGATATTTTTTAATGTATTATGTTTGTTTTTTTAATTTAAAAAATCACAAAGCCACATTTAAACAAAGCAGGGTTTCAACTTGCAAAGAGTTACAAGTGTGTTTTATGTAAAAAGTATTACTTCAACCTATAAATGCTTTAAAACTCCAACATGATTGAATAGCGTGAATCTTTTCACTGAGAATTATTGTTTTTGTCTTATTTGGAAGAATTTGATGCAAATTGAATTAGAGCAAACATGATGTAAAATGTTGTGGTGATAAAGACATTTTAAGTTGAAATTACAGAGATGAATTGTTTCTAATGGACTCTTACTTCCAGTTGTTTTGGTTCATTTTAGGATCCACTTGAAGAGAGCAGAGAGGGGACAAACACACACATTCACAGGTGTAGTTATCCAGGGATTATGAGTGAGTGTGTTCTCTGATAAAGAATGAGTGTTTGAGTTTGGGATCTGTGTGTGATCAGCGCCACTGGCCTCAAGAGGAGACAGAAAAACCCCTCTAAAGGTTAAAACGCCAAAGCGAGCGCTCATAAATCACTTCAGAGAGTCGGTACAGGACTGAATTTATTGTAAAAACATCATGAATTTTATTCCTTTTATTCTAATTAACCAGAGAACGTGGATGAAGGGGAAAGGTGTGGTTTGTTAATCACAGGATGGAGGATATTACGCCAGCGTGTGGGGGGCTGATAAAGGAGGGAGGAGGGCTGCTGTGTTTGGGTTTGGGATCAGAGCGGAGACCAATGTGTGAACAGCACTCCATAAAGCACACAGATTATCAGGTCAACACACACACACACACACACACACGACTTACTGGAGTGAACAAAAGAGCAGCCAGTGAACTCTCAAACACAGGCGGAGAGATGCCATTGGATAAACGCTGTCAGGCAGTATGAAGAAAAAAAAAACACTTCAGGAAGGAAAAAACAATTTTAGGCAAGAAAACAAAAATATAAATATTATTAAAAGTGTATTAATATGAGCTTTTTTTTTTAAAGCAAAAAAAATATTTTTTTTCTGCAAAACAACAGACTAAACATGTCCCCACCTACTGGCCAAATATGGAACTACAGCATCAAAGGCTCTAAATTTATAACTGTGCTTTATATTTTTTAAATAAAGGTCAGGCGTCATTTATGTGATGAAATACAAGTAGTATTTATAAAGCAAACACATTTGGGACATTTTACACATTTTCTAAAAATGTCTTTAATTAAATAAACCCTATTTTTCTTCTGTCACGATACAAAAAAGAAAACCAGTTTTTCTGCATAAAATGTCTCTAAAATATTTAAAAACAAAGAAAAAAATCAGATTTTTTTCAAACAAATATCAGATCTTTAATTTCCTTTTGAGTGTTATTATTATGTGGTGGTTTCAGAGCAGGTTGTCTTATTTAAATCAGACAACCTGGAATTTTGTGCACAGATATTTAATATTAAGAGTCCTTTTGACTTTTTTAATGATTTTAACCTCCTGAAACTCTTCATCCACATATGAGGACAACCTCTTCTTGCACTGTAATATGTTTTTCTCTTCCGAAGAGCCCTGTAAAGGGTCATTTTAGCACATACTGGCTTTAGAAGGAAAAATCCTTTATTTTAACTGGTAAAAACAGTGTTTATAAAGATGAGGTCATAATGCCAAAAAGCTATATGAAAATAAAAATACAAACTGATCAAAAACTCAGATTTCTTTCAAATAAACCCAAATAAATTTACAGATTTATCTTGAGAAAATCTGTGAATGAAGCTTTTTGCTGTCCATGCAATCTGATGCTTCAGGATCATTTAAGATTTTCTAAATTGTTTAAATTGCACCGAGCTAATAGATTTGGTAAATGAAGTAGCACCTTTAATCTGGTTTTTAAATGTAGCTATAAATGGATTCAGAACCTCAGTTTATAGGTCTTTTTTAAAAGCCTTCTTATAAACAATAGCTGTCTACTGATGAGTTCAACTTTTTACAGCAAAATAAAATAACATCATAGACCAAAAAAAAAAACATCTAAAACCAACATCTAGACAGATTCAGCCTCTTCAGATCCAAGCTTTGTTTGATGTGCTTTTTACATTTAATCTCTCTGGGATTAGTAGGACCTCATAAATATTTTTAAAAACAAGGTTGTGAATAATTAGTGGTTCAACAATAAAACTAAAAAAATATTAAAACCAACTAAGTGAACAATAGCCGATCTGAGCTGAACAGAATAAAATATGCTGCAAAAAGCAATGTTTTGGTTTTTTATGTTGAGGTTTCTGATTTATAGAGGAAGCTATATAAACCTGCATGTTCTCCCCGTGCATACGTGGGTTTTCTCCGGGTACTCCGGTTTCCTCCCACAGTCCAAAGACATGACTGTCAGGCTAATTGGGCTGGTAAATTGTCCTTAGGTGTGAGTGGGTGTGTGGTAGTTTGTCTCATTCGTCTCTGTGTGGCCCTGCGATGGACTGGCGACCCGTCCGGGGTGTCCCCCGCCTCTCGCCCCTTGACCGCTGGAGATAGGCACCAGCTCCCCCGCGACCCTCTGTGGAGGAATAAGCGGTTACAGAAGATGGATGGATGGAAGTTATATAAACCAGTTCCCTAACCAGTGTTTCAGTCTGGACCTGGAACAACGAGGAGCATTTGCTCTGCAAACCTCAGGAGTGGAAGGGTGTAACACTTAGAATATTATCAGTTTACTAAAGTTGAAACCAGAATTCTAACAAAGGTTCTCATGGACGATCCAACATAGAAAACTTCTCTTTACATCAATTTTGACCACATTTTAAACATTTTTTACGTTTTCAAGAACTTTGAAAGAAGTCCTGACTTCAGTGGTAAATAAAACGGTGTGTCGTCTGCATAAAGGGCAACATAAACAGGAAAAGAATAGGCCCAAGTATGGACCCCTGAGGTGTGCCACAAAAAATGATAGATTTTGAGAATATTGTCTCACTGAATGAAAGAAATACTGGTTTTAGTGGATACCTTTGTAAAATTACGAATATTAGTACTTTTTGTAACACTGAGTTACAAAAGTTGAGTTTGAGTACTATTGTAACACTTCCTGTTATTGGTTTTGTTTAAAATTATTTAACCAGTTTGGTGTTTTTTTAAATTTTATGGTAGACTTTGAATTGTTCGATATTGCAGCTAGAACGCTTTTATAAGATCTTTATTTTTTAAGGTCTCTCCATCATCTTGTGAGGAAAGGGAGTTGATGTGATGGAAGAAACATAGACCTTGTCCTCTATGTCTCTTGCTACGTTACAGCTAATGCTAATTTGACTACCATTCTATCCTGCTGTGGTCCATGAAATTAGATGTTTTTATCAATTTTCCTCATGGCTCACTTGTAATCAGAGGTTATAAGTGCTCAGATGCTAATAGGAATCCTACTTTCTTTGTTATTATAACAGATTTATGTGCACTGAGCTGATACAGAACTGTAGTTAAAAACCTTTCACAATAAGAGCATGCTGGAAGTGCATTTTACTACATTTTGGACCTAATCTAAAACAATACGTTCTCCGTTCTGCTTGTAAAAACAAAGCTGACTTAATGCTGGGTGCATCATGTTTTTGCCCTGCAGACTACCTATTTATTTGATTAACTATTTACACAGCAGGTTCTGAGCTCTTTGTTAAAGTTTTCCAAAAGAAAACGAGGAAGTGTGACTGAGTAAAATGACAAATTTTGCATACTGATCTTTTAACTGATCATTTAAAATATGTAAAAATGCTATTTGAGTTGATCTAAAAATGTAAAATAATTAAAACACCCTAAATGTACATTTACATTTGGGAGTGTGTTTAAAACACATTTTTTCATCCCACTGCATCAGTTTGATGTGAGTTTAGATTAGGGGTGCCCCGATACCAATACCAGCATATCGTCGTGTTCTCGTATTCGTAAATGTATTCTGATACTATGGAACTATTAACAGTGTGACGCTCAGTTGAGCTGCAGTGAAAGATAGCAGGTAACTGCAGCAAACATTGGTAGTAGTAGCAGTAAAGTAGTACACACGCTGTCCGAATCCTCACAGTACTAACATTTGGTTCAGTAAAGAACCAGCAACTAAGAATCCATTAGTAATGCCTGATCGAGTCCCAAAGTGTTAGCATGTTTTGTTTAAGCTGTGTTTTGCTGATTAGCCAAATTAAGGCTGTTAATTTCCTAATGTCTATCTTCTATTTGACCTGTCCATGTGAATATTTGGAAGAAATAGCCAGAGTTTTCCAGCATATTAGTTTTAGAACTGCTGGATACATTGGTGAAAAATAGTTTTGGCCTTTAACACAGAAAGTAGGAGATCAGGTGACGTGTGTGGCCATCAGTTCATTTAACTTGTTTCTAATGAATGTGCATTACATTTATAGGAAACAGTTCCCCTAAGTGGATTCTGTGGACGTGTTATGAGCAATAAACATCTTACCTGTTGTAGATGGCTCATTGAGCGACTGCATATTGGACACTTTCTATCCAGATTGACAATCTAGAGTTTAATCCACTCCTCCGTGAACCGTCACCTTATCGTGGTGGAGGAGTTTGAGTGCCCTAATGATCCTAGGAGCTATGTTGTCTGGGGCACTTGTGCCCCTGGTAGGGTCACCCATGGCAAATTGGTCCTAGGTGAGGGGTGAGACAAAGTGCGGTTCAAAAGACTCTTCATGCAAGTACAATCATCGAGCCAGTGTACCCGGCCCGGAGGGTTACCGGGGTCCCACCCTGGAGCCAGGCCTGGGGTTGGGGCCCGTGAGCGAGCGCCTGGTGGCCGGGCTTTCGCCCATGGGGCCCGGCCGGGCCCAGCCCGAACCGGAGACATGGGCTCATCCACCTGTGGGCCCACCACCTGCAGGAGGAACATGAAGGGTCTGGTGCAATGTGGATCGGATGGCAGACCAAGGCGGGAGCTTTGGCGGTCCGATCCCCGGACACAAAAACTGGCTATTGGGACATGGAACGTCACCTCTCTGGCGGGGAAGGAGCTGGAGCTTGTGGAAGAGGCTGAGCGTTACCGGCTAGATATAGTCGGGCTCACCTCGACACATAGCGTTGGCTCTGGAACCCGAGTCCTTGAGAGGGGTTGGACCCTCTTCTATGCTGGAGTTGCTCCGGGTGAGAGGCGGAGGGCTGGGGTGGACTTTCTGTTAGCCCCAAGACTCTCTGCCTGTATGTTGGGGTTTTCTCCGGGGGATGAAAGGGCAGCTTCCCTGCGCCTTCGGGTTGGGGAACGGGTCCTGACTGTTGTTTGTGCTTATGCACCAAATAGCAGCTCTGAGTACCCACCCTTTTTGGAGTCCCTGGGACGAGTGCTGGATAGCGCTCCTACTGGGGACTCCATAGTCCTGCTGGGAGACTTCAACGCTCACGTGGGCAATGACAGCGTGACCTGGAGGGGCGTGATTGGGAGGAACGGCCCGCCCAATCTGAACTCGAGTGGTGTTCTGTTTTTGGACTTCTGTGCAAGTCGCAGTTTGGCCATAACGAACACCATGTTCGAACATAAGGATGCACACCGGTACACCTGGTACCAGGGCAGCCTAGGTTACAGGTCGATGATTGACTTTATAGTTGTATCATCTGACCTGAGACCATATGTTTTGGACACTCGAGTGAAGAGAGGAGCGGAGCTGTCAACTGATCACCACCTGGTGGTGAGTTGGATCAGATGGCAGGGGAAGATGCTACGCAGACCTGGTAGACCCAAACGTATAGTGAGGGTCTGCTGGGAACGCCTGGCAGAAGAGCCTGTCAAGATGGTCTTCAACTCCCACCTCCGGCAGAGCTTCGACCGCGTCCCGAGAGCAGTGGGGGACATTGAGTCCGAATGGGCCTTGTTCCGCTCTGCGATTGTTGAGGTGGCTGTTGCTAGCTGTGGTCGCAAGGTAGCCGGTGCCAATCGTGGCGGTAACCCCCGTACCCGCTGGTGGACACCAGAGGTTAGGGGAGCCGTCAGGCTGAAGAAGGAGGCCTACAAGGCATGGCTAGTCTGTGGGTCTCCAGAGGCAGCAGATAGGTATCGGAGGGCCAAGTGGGGTGCAGCAGTGGCAGTTTCCGAGGCAAAATCTCGAGCGTGGGAGGAGTTCGGCGAGACCATGGAGAAAGACTATCGGTCGGCTCCAAAAAGGTTCTGGCAAACCATCCGACGCCTCAGGGGAGGAAGGCGGCAACTCGCTCACACTGTTTACAGTGGGGACGGGGAGCTGCTGACATCAACTGGGGCTATAGTCGGGCGGTGGAAGGAATACTTTGAGGAGCTCCTCAATCCCACCGACACGCATTCCTATAAGGAACCAGAGCTGGGAGAACTGGGGATGGACTGTCCTATCTCCGGGGCAGAAGTCGCTGAGGTAGTCAAAAAACTACGCAGTGGCGGAGCCCCGGGGGTGAATGAGATCCGACCTGGGTATCTGAAAGCTATGGATGTTGTAGGACTGTCGTGGTTGACACGTCTCTGCAACATTGCGTGGTCATCGGGGGCAGTTCCGGTTGAGTGGCAAACCGGGGTGGTGGTTCCCATTTTTAAGAAGGGGGACCAGAGGGTGTGTTCCAACTATAGGGGGATCACACTCCTCAGCCTCCCTGGGAAGGTCTACTCCAGGGTACTGGAGAGGAGGGTCCGGTCGATGGTTGAACCTCAGATAGAAGAGGAGCAATGTGGTTTTCGTCCTGGTCGTGGAACTGTGGACCAGCTCTTTACCCTCGCTAGGGTGATGGAGGGGTCATGGGAGTTTGCCCAACCAATCCACATGTGTTTTGTGCATTTGGAGAAGGCTTATGACCGTGTCCCCAGGGACACCCTGTGGGGGGCGCTCCAGGAGTACGGGGTGGATGGTCTTTTGTTAAGGGCCATTCAGTCCCTGTACCAGAGGAGTGTGAGTCTGGTCCGCATAGCTGGCAGTAAGTCGGACCTGTTCCCAGTGAGGGTTGGACTCCGCCAGGGCTGCCCTTTGTCACCGGTCCTGTTCATAACCTTTATGGACAGGATTTCTAGGCGCAGCCGTGGTGTGGAGGGTGTTGAGTTTGGTGACAGGAGAATCGCGTCTCTGCTTTTTGCGGATGATGTTGTCCTCCTAGCTTGATCAGGCTCTGACCTACAGCTCTTGCTGGGGAGGTTCGCAGCCGAGTGTGAAGCGGCTGGGATGAGGATCAGCACCTCCAAGTCTGAGGCCATGGTTCTCGGTCGGAAAAGGGTGGCTTGCCAACTCCAGGTCGGGAGAGAGATCCTGCCTCAAGTGGAGGAGTTCAAGTATCTCGGGGTCTTGTTCACGAGTGAGGGAAGGAGGGAGCGGGAGATCGACAGGCGAATTGGGGCAGCGTCAGCAGTGATGCGGACGCTGAACCGGTCTGTTGTGGTGAAGAAGGAGCTGAGCCGGAAAGCAAGGCTCTCGATTTACCGGTCGATCTACCTCCCAATCCTCACCTATGGTCATGAGCTTTGGGTAATGACCGAAAGAATGAGATCGCGGATACAAGCGGCCGAAATGAGTTTTCTCCGCAGGGTGGCCGGGCTCAGCCTTAGGGATAGGGTGAGGAGCTCGGACATTCGGGAGAGACTCGGAGTAGAACCGCTGCTCTTCCATGTCGAAAGGAGCCAGTTGAGATGGTTCGGGCATCTTGTTAGGATGCCCCCTGGACGCCTCCCCAGGGAGATGTTTCAGGCATGTCCTGCCGGCAGGAGGCCCCCGGGTCGACCCAGGACACGCTGGAGAAAATATATCTCTGGTTTGGCCCTGGAGCGCCTTGGGATCCTGCCGGAGGAGCTGGTAGAAGTGGCTGGGGAGAAGACTGTCTGGAGCTCCCTAATTGGGATGCTGCCCCCGCGACCCGGACCCGGATAAGCGGAAGAAGACGAGACGAGACGAGTTTAATCCAAGACTAAAGTGGATTACAGTCACATTAAAGAGATTAAATATTAAAACATCTAACGCTATAACAGTTAAGATATGATTTTTTTACACCCTTTCCACAAAACCCCACTTGAAAAGATCTGCCTTAAAAATTAATTTTCATCTTCTTTTGTTCTTTTCTTTCCCAGATTTTTAAGCACCGGTTGTCCAGTTGGAGCTAAGTGAGAATTATTGCAGCTCAAATTAAAATCTTGAGGGAAAGATTTACTTAAACGGATCTAAAACAACAAATCCTCTCCGTTCGGGAGTTTTTTGCACTTACATGATATGATCAACCTGACGAAGTTTGGCCTTTGCTTCCCATTGTGCATTTGTCTCTGCTTTCCTCCAGCTTCTCTCCATAAAGTGCCTCCTTTCTGCTGTTCTCTGCTCCTGCCTTCAATTAAGTGCGTAGGCGTTTTATCCTATGATTAGTGTCTTGGTTGTTCAGCGGGCAGGCTCATTATCTATGCGCCCCGTTAGTAAAAGCCTTAACGATGCCTAACGAGACGTCTAATCAGACTGGTTTTTAGCCACAAAGGGCTAATTGCAGCTGTTGCTTCTGTCGAGGCTGAAAGAGGCAACGGGAAAACCTGTTTGGATTGTTGGGTAATTTTGAAAATGCACACACAAATACACACAATAAAACCACAAATGTACACAGCATTACCGGCTGTTTAAGAGCGATGTGTTCGTCTCGCAGAGGGGAGCCTCTCTGCTGCTGCTGCTGCTCGCCGCTGCAGAGCTGCAGGTTGACTTCACAGGATGGCAAAAAGGCCAGACGTGCACGTGAACACATACAAATGCAGTTTCGTACAAAAACAACCAAGTGAGAGGTCACACACGTGAGCACAACAAAGAGGCGTGCACGCCAGCGTTTGGTAGTCAGATCCCTTTGTTGATGCTCTGTCTGATTCTGTGCCAACATCACACCCATCTGTCTCCGTCACACACACACACACACACACACACACACACACACACACACACACACACACACACACACACACACACACAAATTGTAAAAAAAATTTAATTTGGTGCATTTTTGCACTATTTCTCTCTTGAAGCAAAAACTCACAAACAACAATTCACAGTAGGGATGCACCGATACCAGATCTGATCAAACCGACTACGGGTACTTACATTTGAGTACCAATACAAGTACAAAAAAAGCCTTATTTAAATATTTCTTTTAAATAACTTTGATCATCAGCAGGTCATGTCACGACAAGAAAGGGTCTGTCAGCTGGTTGATTCACCATAAAATAAAAAGTCACATTCATCTGTTTTTTCCATCCAATCTTATCTGTAACCTCTGGTTAACCCCAGAAAGCTTTCTATTTGTAAAGGTTTTTATTAGAACATTCAGTTAATCTAATCTGGACACAACAAAAGAAGTCAGACAGACTGAATATCGTCTCCTGATGCTGAAAAACTAAAAAAACTCAATAATAATAAAATAAAATCTGTACACCAGACTTCCCAGCTATAGCTGAGTTCTAGTGTGGGGAAAATGGCTTTTAGATAAACTAATGAATACACAAACAAGTTTCAAAGTGATTATATGATCTAGCAGCTTTCCGTAATAACTTCTGCAGACCACGTTTTTCATCAGCTGATTAGAACCAAACTCTTTATGCTGCTGCATGTTATTCTGAAGTAAAGGTTGAATTAGAAACTTTAATCAGCTCTACTGGTTTCTTCTGTTGTAGCTGCTATACCAGTGAGTATAAAGATACGTTTAAATATTTAGAATTAATCAAAAACCTCATTTTTATTTGGATTCATACATTTAGACTTATTATATATTAATATATTTTAATTTAACTTTATATATTTAGATGGGATTGTAAATATTTTAAATTTACATTTTTAAATCAAATTTTATTCTAAATATTTACAGTAAATTTAACCATATTGTAATTGTATACTGTAATATTGATTCCAAGTATTTATTTACTTTGATATATTTAAATTTGAATCAAAATGTTTAGATTTACCTTTTTTATTCCATATATTTAGATGTAACTGTATTAGTATTGTTCTAATAGTTTAGATTACACTTTTTTTTATTCTGAATATTTAGATTTACCCTTATACACTGAAAAAAGAAAACATGGGTCTAACTTTAAAAAATTGAAGTAATCGGTCATAAGTAATTAAATTAAGTTCTTTCAAAGTTAATTTATTAAGTTTGTTCAAAGTAAACTTAAAAAGATGAACTTGGATAAACTTAATTAAATTACTTGTGACAGATTACTTCAATTTTTTTGAGTTAGACCAATGTTTACTTTTTTCAGTGTATATTTAGGTAATGTTTTCAAATATTTATAAGTAATGTTATATGTTTTTTATTTAAAATATTTAGTTTTCAATTCAAAAATTAAGTTTTATTCCAAGTATTCATATTTTATTTTAAATAATTATTTTTTATATGTAATGTATGTGTTTAGATTTGAATTTAGATTTGAATCTAAATGCACAATCTACCGGTAAGTATTATTAAGATGTATGTTTAAACATTTAGATTTAATATTTAGATTTCCTAAATAAAAGTGGTTTAAAAAAGTGATTTTATTTAGTTTTTTTGTTACGAGAATCTAAACACATTAAATTACGTCAATATCTTAATGTATTACTCACAATCTGCACCCCATAGACCAAACAAAAGCATTAGCATGTTTTTCAGATTGAAACAATGTGAAGTTACAAACAAAACAGATGGATGCAAATGACTGCAGCAATTTACCAAAACAAAGCTGGCAGCACTGTCACACGAGGTAAAGGAGAACGTTATCACACTGTGTCTGTGTGTGTGTGTGTGTGTGTGTGTGTGTGTGTGTGTGTGTGTGTGTTATCTCTGGAAAATTAAGTCTTATGGTGATAAAACAATATGCATCTCCAATAAATATGTTTTTCTGCATTACTTTTGTATTCCATATGTATGTCTGTTCTATTTGCAGTTATAAGTGAATTCCAACAATTGTGGGTGACTGAGTGAGTGGTCAGAGAGTCTACAGCTGACTTGGCAGTGAAGGTGAGGATTGTGGAAAAGGCTAAAGATGAAAAACGTGGAGCTAGAAGGTCAGCCAGCAGCTCAAACGGAAGACATTTACAGCTCCAATAAGACCGTATGTGCACACACACACACACACACACACACCATTATAAATACATCTGAGCCAATGTCTTTGCTGGAATAATCGCACAAGTGAACACATCTGGGGCACTCTGAGACTGAATCCTGCTTCAACGCAGACCTGACGGTGTGTTTGTGTCCAAATATCAAAGAGTTCATCTCCTTTATTGTCATTAGCTGGAATTTGACCTCTTAATGTAATTAAATGTGTTTTTATTTCTAAAATAATTTCATTTATCTAAGGAGTTTTGAATTTACACTCATGAAGTGCCTCAGTTTTATGTTTAGGCAGATTTTTCTGCAGGATTCTGCAAAAACTTTGCCCAACAAACCAGGAATTTTGAAAAAAAAAATGTTGATTTATACGTAATGTCTGTTTTAATTTGTGAAAAAAAATTAAAATGGCAACAAAACACAGCTAAAATCTGCACTTTGCTCTGATATGTTGGTGTGCTAAAGGCCTCAGCATCTGAAAAACGCTAATTATATGCAGAAAGAAGCTGGAGTGGCCACTAAAAAATGTCCGGTTGCCATGGTTACGCAGGCACTCGCACCGAAGGGAAGGTCATTGTAAACACAGTCGAGTCAAATTGGCAGACGTGCCACAACTCCCTGTCACTTTCCCCCTCTGCGATGAGACGAACGAGATCTCTGCTGGTCGGAAAGTTTGGGAAAAGGTTAAAAAACCACCTTAAATCCAAATATATGATCCCAGCACAGCTGTGAGTCATGTGACTGATTCCCAAGGTAGCGTCTCTTAGGGTTTCTTGCATTTGTCCCAGGCAGGAAAATTTATGCTGAACTAAAACTTGTAAAAATATTTAATACTGTGTTTCTAAAATATATGCTTTTTTAAATTTTACAACTTTGTTACATCTGTCAACTCTTAATACTGTATATTCAAACACACTTGATATCCACTATAAAGAATAAAATATTTGTCCATGACTGATTATTAAGTCAGGAACTTTATTGTATTCAAATACTTTAAAGGCATACTATGTCAATTTTTCATATATTTAAATCTTTTCCTTGAGCCAGTATGTGCTAATATGATCCTTTACAGGGTTAATGAAAAGTCCCTCAGCCTCATCTGCTGCTTGTGTCCAGAATACCACTTCTGAGTCTTTGGTCCGGTGTCCTTAAGTCTCACAAAGTCACGTATCTTGCGAGGATTAGGCTAACCCAATGTGGCTAGCCAATATGCTAGCACCAGAGTGTTTTTAGCTCATGATTCCTGCTTCTTTTCAATCTCTCCCTGCTTGAACACAGCTGATTTTTTTGAATGAGTGAACCGCTCCAGTAGAAAGCAATGAAGTCTGAGGAGACAACAGTTAGATGAGCAAAGACAATTCTAACGTTTTTACAACAGTGATTTAAAACAGACACTAGGGGGTGCTAAAAACAGGTCAAAACTGCATTGTATGCCTTTAAATCTGTAATTTTGAAATTAAAGGTCTGTTCATTCCCACTGGTGACATCACTCAAAGTAGGTGGAGTCTCAGAAACAGGAAGTAAGTAAGTAAAATTTATTTCTACAGCACCTTTTACAGACAAAAATCACAAAGTGCTTCATAAAAAACAGAATCAAACATGATTAAAAGACAAAGAACCAAAAGCATCAAGTCAAACTAAAAGACTATAAAAACAATAAAGGACAGATTAAAATCTCCTAGACAAAATAAAAGACCACAAAACAAATAAAAATATTACAAATGGAAATGTTTAAATACCAGTAAGAGAACATAAAAGATTTAATTAAAAGCAGTTTTAAATAATTGGGTCTTCAGCTGCTTTTTAAAGGAGTCCAGACTGTCTATACAGCGTAAAACTAAAGGAAGGTCATTCCAAAGTCGCGGTGCAACAGACTGGAAGGAGCGATCACCTCGACTTTTAAATCTGGTCCTTGGAACTGTTAGGAGATTCTGGTCTGTGGACCTGAGAGCTCGGGTTGGAGCCTACGGCTTTATCAGTTCAGTAACATAAACAGGAGCTTGACCATGTAGGGCCCTGAAAGTTAGAGTCAGGATTTTAAAATGAACTCTACATCTAACAGGTAACCAGTGCAGAGACCTCAGAATAGGAGTGATGTGATCTTTTCTGCTTGCTCCAGTGAGGAGCCTCGCTGCAGAGTTCTGGACCAGCTGAAGGCCATAAAGGGCTTTTTGGTTCAAACATGTGAAAAGTGTGTTACAGTAATCTAGACGGGAGGAGATAAAAGCATGAAGAACCATTTCCAGTTCAGGTTTTGACACCAACTTTCTCAGTTTGGAAATATTTCTCAGATGATGAAAACAGTTTCTGACCAGCTGTTTTGAGTGACCTTCAAGAGACATTGATTGGTCGAAAAGGCAGTCGTCTCCTGACCAGATCAATATGGCTAACCAGATTGGGACAAACCCCAGTGCAGATTATTGACAAATTAACAGTTAATTTTTAGGTATGTTTTTTACTCCAAAAAGATACACGGATGCTTTAAAATGCTATACCACCTGTTTGCAGGGGCGGTCCTAGACCTGCAAGCTTACCAGGGGCGCCCACCTTCTGCCGTTTCATTCTCTTTAATAGTTTTGCAGTCGACACATTGAACCCGACTGGCCGTCACTCAGTGTGTGTCCCTCTACTAGCATGTTCAGATCAGACCCGAGCTGAGAGTGGGATTGAAGAGAGCTGGATAGGTGTAGGTTCAGTAAATTAGCATAATCGTCTTTATTTTATAAGGTTGTTATTGTAGATATAAATGGATAGCAGAAGATTATGCTTGTTCTTTGGGTGGGCGGGTGGCACCCTAGGCAGCTGCTTATGTTGCCTGCAGGACGCCACTGACTGCATGTAAACCTCTACAAGTTTTCAAGAAACTGTTACTATGTTACTGCATGTGCTGCTGCAGCATAAACACCATGAACTAGACAAACGGTCTCATGATGAAGAAATTAGAAGCTTAAGTCTGGGGAGATAGTAGAGCTGCTCCTCCTCATCAATAGGAGTCAGTTTAGATTCTTTTAGGCATCGGATTAGGATGCATCCTGTTCAGATTTATGGAGGTCCTGTAACTAGTGCTGTGAATTAAAGATATCTACTATTTTTGCTGACCTGTCTCATCTAAATGTTTCAGATCAGCAAACAAATGTCAGTATCAAAACTAATCTGAGTAAATATAATATGCAAATGATGATTTCATTATTTAAGAGGAAAAAGCTACCCAACCCACCCTGGTCCTGTGTGACGAAGTGAGTGCCCTTAAATGTAATAACTGGTTTTAACTGGTGGCAAAACAACTATAATCAGGTGTTTGTGATAACTAGTAATGAGTCTCACGTTACTGTGGAGGAATTTTGTCCCACTTTTCTGAATTGTTTCAAATCAGCCACATTGGAGGGTTTTCCAACATGAACAGCTTGTTTAAGGTCAAAGGTCAGACTGTCTCCTTGGTTCCATCAGTTACAGCAAGTGGTTCAGGCCCTGAGCTAGCCAAGCAGCCCCAGACCACCACACTACCACCACCATGTCTGTTATTGTTACTCCAGATGGAACACACTTTTCAGAAAGTTCCACTTTTGTCTCATCAGTTGACAAAATATTTTCCCAGAAGGAGTTTTTTAGTAAATGTGAGACAAGTCTTTGTGCTGTTTTTGGTCAGGAGAGGTTTTGACCTTCGAACTCTTCCGTGGAGGCCATTTTTGTCCCCATCTTATTGCTGAATCTTGACCTCTGACCTTGTGAAGCCTGCAGTGATTTAGATGTTCTGGGCTCTTTTTTGTTCTTGAATGTCATTAGAACAGGACATGATGTGTTGCTTTTTGAGATCTTTTAGCCTCCTTCATGTTGTCAGACAGGTTCATTTGCAGGTCTGTGATTTAAACAAAGAGAGGGGGGTCTACTTCACATAGGGTCATGTTGTTTAGTTAGCTTTTTTTTAAAATAAATCATCATTTGAAAACTGCATTTTGTATTTAATCAGGTTAATTTTAGTAATTTTCCCAGGATGTCACACATATTTGTGTTGATCTGTTTGTTAGTTTTTCATACTGTTAGCATAATCTAGCATACTAAACTAGACCTGGGATAAAAACCCTTGTGTGTTGTTTATCGTCAAGGCGCCACACGCTGCCGGTGCGACGGTCGGCCCGCTGTAAGTCAAGTGTTGCTTCCAGAGGCCTGCCAGGCGTCTTAAAGCGCAGTCATTAGGCAGTCGCTTGTGTAGGTGTTCTTGCAGGAAATCTTGTCAGGCAGATACCTGCTGTCTAATTAGCCAACCAGAACACACACACACACACACTTGCTCAAGGGGAAGAAGCAGTCAGTGGATGTGCTGTGAAGTGAGTCGGTCAGCTGCTCCGTGTGTGTGTGTGTGTGTGTGTGTGTGTGTGTGTGTGTGTGTGTGTGTAAAGGAGTGTGTGCTAATAATGACCTGAGGCTCAACCTGCTGTCACGAACACTAACTTGTGACTCTGCGCCTTTGTTCACCCCGTAACATCTGGCTCTGACCGAAGGCTGTGAGTGTGTTTGAAATGGGTTCAAGCCGACCGGGCCTTCGCTCAAAGAGTGTGTGAGGCGAGGGCTAAGGCGCGAGGAGTTGATCATCGTCGTGGAAACCTCTGAGGGGGGAGAAAGGCCTGGAAGCCCCTTCTGTCAGCTGGGCTCTGCAATACTTCCCCTTGACTGCCCTCCCACACACACATACACACACACACACACACACACACACACACACACACACACACACGGTCCCCCTGGAGAACCAGATTAAGGTCTGAGCGAGTGTGAGCAGAACAATACCCCAATGTGTGTTTGTGCAGCCGTGGCTAATTGTGTTCATTTGCTGCTCAAGTTGAGATGGCGAGGACACCGGAGATGTGTGTGTGTGTGTGTGTGTGTGTGTGTGTGTGTGTGTATGTGTGTGTGTGTTTCTGCGTATAAACAAGGGTGGGAACAAGAAAGAGTGGTAGAGGGAGACCGTAACAAGGACAGATGAGCAAATGTGTGTTTGCAATGTGAGGCCATGCAGGTAATCCTCATTACGATGGGTGTGTGTCGATATGAGTTTAAGTGTGTGTTGTTTTCTCTCCGTACATCTGCACGGCCTTGCACACATTACACACTAAGATGCACTTGCTACGGTCCTTGGAAACACACACACATGTGAACACATGCTCTCTGGCTCTTTGCATGAGTTAACAACACTTAGAGGATTTAAACCTCCATTTGACCTAACCTTTGAACAACATGCACTCCTGCCAACAAAACAAAGTTGCTCCTCTAGAAATTCACTGAGGCTACTGTCTGGTTATCCTGTCTTATAGAATGTTGCTGTGGATCTACAGGCGTGTAGGTCTTCTGTTAGGTCCACTGTGAGTCCGTCCTCAGGTCTCTCAGCTGTGGTTCCTCATCGGAACGCACATCCATGGGATTGAGGACATTCTCAAAGTATTCCTTCCACTGCCCGATTTTAGCCCCATTTGACAACAGCAGATCCCAATCTCCACTATAAACAGTGTGAGCAAGTTGCTGCCGTCCTCCCCGAGGTACCAGATAGTTTACCAGAACCTTTTTGGAGCCGATCGATAGTCTTTCTCCATGACTTCACCAAATTCGTCCCAGCCCGAGATTTTGCCTTGGCAACTGCCTCGGTTGCACCCCGTTTTGCCCTCTAGGTTCATGTCTGCTGCTTCTGGAGGTTAGGGGAACCTGATGGCTCCCCTAACCTCTGGAGTCCACCAGCAGGTACTGGGGTTACCACCACGACTGGCACCCTCCACCTTGCAAAGACAGCTATCAATAGCCACCTCAATAATTGCAGGTTGGAATACGAGTCAGACTCCGTGTCCCCCCACTTCTCTTGGGATACAGTCACACTCTGCTGGAGGTGGGAGTTGAAGACCATCTTGACAGGTTATTCTGCCACGTGTTCCCAGCAGACCCTCCACACATTTGGGTCTACCAGGTCTGTGCAGCATCTTCACCTGCCATCTGATCCACATCACCACCAGGTGGTGATCAGTTGGTCCTCTCTTACCCGAGTGTCCAAAACATACGATCGTAGATTAGATGATACAACTACAAGATCAATCATCGACCTGCGACCTAGTACCAACCCTGGTACCAAGTAAACTGATGAGCATCCTTATGTTCAAACATGGCTGTTCCTCCTAATCATGTTCCTCCAGATCATGCTGTCATTGCCCATGTGAGCATTGAAGTTCCCAAGCAGGACTATGGAGCTCCCAGTTGGAGTGCCATCTAGCACTTTTCCCGGGGACTACAAGACAGGTGGTTACTCTGAGCTGCTATTTGGTGGATAAGCACAAACAACCGTCAGGACCCATTTCCTGACCCAAAGGTGCAGAGAAGCTACCCTTTCATCTCAGGGGTAAACCTCAACATACACACAGAGAGTCCTGGGGCACTCACTCACAGGCCCCAGCCCCAGGCCTTGCTCCAGGGTGAGACCCTGGTTTGTGCTTCCTATCTTGAAAGGCGCTATACAAATAAAGTTTTACTTGCTTACTTACTGACCCTTTGGGCTGGGTAATCTAGTACTCCTGTTTTTTCTTCATTGGAAGTCTTCTGAGTCACTCTTTGTCTCACCCTTCACCTAGGACCAATTTGCCATGGGAGATCTTAACAGGGACCGAAGTGCCCCAGACAACATAGCTCCTAGGATCACTAGGGAACTCAAACTCCTCCACCAGTAAGGTGACAGTTCAGGAGGAGTCAATAACGGTCTCACTAATCTCCTGAGACCCTCTGTCCTTGGCATTCTGAGGTCCATGTTCAGTATGGTACACACCCTGAAACTAAACCGCTCTGTGACTACCTCTCAGCCTTTGAACAGACAGGTACAGGTTCCTTCACTGTAACAATTTTATCAAATGTCCCTTAAGTTTCAACAGAATCATACATAAAATTTGTATGTGTAAATTCAGCACAATGAACACTTTTAAATCATTCTTCATTTCTATGTATTTTGCTTCCAAGCATCCAGACTTTCTTTGAATAATTTAAATTGTTCTTGATAGTTGGTATCAACTGGGTTGTGTTTGGTATTTTTCATAGACTCGAGGAATCAGAATCAGAATCTCTTTATTCATCATTTTACAATGAAAGGTCAGACATATACAGCACATAGAAAACACAAGCAGCCACTTAGTAGGGCGCCCCCTTTATGCAGATGAAAGAATAACAAGAGGGAGGTGGGGAAGTGAGGGAGAAAAACAGGCCCCCCAGCTCTGCTCCGTAATGGGAATTGTATCCTTGATAAAATCCAGCTAAAATAGGTTCCCGTTGAGCTCTTTGTTTAGTTCTTGTTCTTTTAATAATTCACAAGTCAGAGTTAAATATCATAATAAAAAACAAAATTACTTTTTTATGAAAATGGTCACCGCAAATACCGAACATTGGGTATAGTTTGGTCACAAGTGGATAAAAAGCAGTCAGTGGGTTAAAATATTCCTGTGGCAGACAGAAAACTCAGCTTTATTCTCTGAATTCAACCCAAACACAATCAAGTAAATTGTTTAAGTTATTTAAAACACATCTTTTATATAAATAGAAATCACATATTACATATAGATGCTTAGAACCCAGGTGTTTGTCCTCATAAGTTGACAAAAACCTAACAAAACTACCACACTACACACTACATGAGATTTTTTTAGAGTTTAAAAAGAAAAACCTACATCAATTTCAAACTTTACTTAACAAATGCTGTATCATCGGTTTTCTTTAGAATATTAATGATTTGACTTCCATTAGTACAAAATCCATCCATCCATCTTCTGTAGCCGCTTATTCCTCCACAGAGGGTCGCGGGGCAGCTGGTGCCTATCTCCAGCGGTCAAGGGGCGAGAGGCGGGGGACACCCTGGACAGGTCGCCAGTCCATCGCAGGGCCACACAGAGACGAACGAGACAAACAACCACACACCCACTCACACCTAAGGACAATTTCACCATTAGTACAAAATATCTAATTAAAATATTAAAACTGTGAAAGAACTTGGAAATTGCTTTTAAAAGTGCCCGTTTCTACCAGAAATATATATTATAGGAAGCTGGAAACTCAATCAAGTTTTGGACAGAATTTTGAAAAATACACCAGTTCTACCCCCGTAGCATTTGGTGACCATCGTTTTTAGTTTGGTTGGACTCGTACTTGATTTAAATCCTAATTTTTATTTCAGCTTTTGTTAAATGATTTGAAGCATTGACCAAAACCACGATTGTTTTACCTTTTCCACGAGGGACTTCGGTGTAGCTGTTTGTCTTTAAAAACAGAACAATGGAGGCCAATTGTTGGTGCAGTAGTCCCAGTGAGACAAAATATGAAACAGAGGCAAATCAATGGCAAATAATGTCATCTTAGAAGGTCATACCTGGACCTTTTGGCTTTGTCGATACGAACACATGACCGTGCACACACACACACATCATAATTACAGCAAAAGTAATAAAACGCACGCAAGCCATTTGACGCCTTTATAACATTTCTAATGATAAAACGACAAGCACACATGCAAACTGCAATAATAAACTTGCACTTTGTGTCTCTGTGCCTCCCTCACGTGGAAACTCTGCAGGCTACTAAGCGGTACTAAACCTCCCTGCCTGGCTACGCTGTGGTTTCCCCGAAGCTAAGTGTCCCTTTTTCCTCCCTGCCCAAGGGTGAGCGAAGGAGAAAACAAACAACTGAAGAGACAAACAGCAAGAGCCACTTAGAGCCACTTAAAGCCAAGGCTCCTTCCCACAGCGAAGCACTTCCCTAGGGCTACTGATGTCCTCCTGCCACGGTGGGAGACATCGGAGCCGAGGCTGAACAAAAGTCTGAAATAAAAGTCAAGCACGTGCAAAAATAGAGATAGACAGGCAAAGTTTCTGACTGGAAATGTAAGATAGAGCTCATTGAGGGAATCTTTTTTTCTTCGTCTCAACGATTTGGGCCTCCTGGAAGGTGAGGAAGAGTCACTTTTATGAGAATTGTCAGTGACCTGCAGAGACGAGGCTCCCGTCTGAGCAACTGATAAATTAAGACATAAAATCATCCCTGCTGTGTGTCAGGCATGTCCCCCTGTCTTTGCTTTAAAAGACAGTTTTAACCCCTGCAGTTGTTACTGTCTAAAAACAATGTTTCACCATATTAAATGGTTACAGGATTTTGTTTTTAGGTAGGGCAGATATTATAGCACTGTTTAAGTAAAGTCCCCGTCCTCCACCCCACCCTACTCCAGTTAATCCCCCCCCACCCTCAAAGTCCAAATTTTGTATATGGTGTCAGGACAGGATAACCCAGACTATCTGCCTTTATTCACCCAGGATCCTTCAGTTTTGAGCTAAAATTCACCAAATTATCTTTTGATTTCACCTTAACATTTTTCCTTATAGAAATTTGTGACCGTGACTTAAAAATCTTTTTTAAATTCAAAATTTGTGTTTGGAAAGTATAACATGATTATTTTTAAGTTTTCAGCATCTCCAGTCAAATTCTTTTTTTTCCCCTTCATCTTTTATCAGTGTGTTTCTTCTATTTTATTTCATTTTTTCCTCTCTCCTCTCACCCTTGTTTCCTCGTTTCGGCCTCCCCTGCTTGTTCCCTCCTCCTCCTCCCTTTTTGTCCCCCCTGACTGTGATCCCAAAGGTCACTTCTCCCCTGAGAGCCCTGTTTACCTGAACTGCTCCCCTCTTTCTGACATTCACCTACTTGGAGACAGAGGGGGGAAAGGGACGGACAAATGGAGCTATTCTTGTCTTGGAGGTCAATTTCTCTTGTTGGTTTTCAGTCAAAATCAAACACATGCGTGACTAATCCTCTTTACATAAAGGTGATACTGATGCATGAAATACTAACCAAAAAAAAAAAAAATCTAAATACTTTAAATATATTCTCAATAAATGCAACTCACTTTAAGATAATTGGTGCTTTATTTGTAAGAAATGACAGTGAGAGATTTTAGCTTCTTGAAAATCAAATTTCTATTGAGGCCACTCTAAACCAGCCTTGGATCAGAGCACATGAGGATCTAAGATGTCAGGAATGTGTACATTGTGTTTCTGCTCACATCATTGATTTATCAACAAAATGGCACTTCAAAGATGAGAATCGCTGCTTTTTTTCTTCGAAGAGTCTTTTAGAAAATAGGTTGAATAAGAACCATCTTTGCACAAGGTGATGGAGTGAATAAAACTATTAAAGTACTGTAACTGATTTTTAGGAAAATAAAAAATGTTTACTCATCTTTGCAGAGTTATGTGAGCATGTTGTATAGTAACTCCTGGCTGGTTCGCCACTATGTTGTGAATGGACTCAAGGATTGACAACTGGGGGGTTTATTGAACAATCATTTCAGTTTTACATGGTTTAGATGGTGTGTTATCTGGGTCTTTCTAGGAGTTACACAAAGCTATGTGGCCCTGTGATGGACTGGTGATCTATCTAGGGTGCCCCCCGCCTCTCACCCCTTGACTGCCAGAGTTAGGCACCAGCTCCCCTTGACCTTGGTGAAGGATAAAGTGGTTACAGAAAATGGATGAATAGACTTCCCTATGTGGGCTTGAAAACCCTAAACCCACTGTGCACAAGGTAATGGACTACAAAGAACTATCATCTAAATACTGTAACAGAATTTAGCGTTATAAAAAAAAAAATTTTGTTCTTTAATCATCTCTACAGAGCTTGATTTGACGATTCATTATATTGTGGATGTTTTGACATAATTAGGGGTGCACATAATTTTGTCATTGAGGTACTGAAGGGAAAACATGGCGTTGATGCACATCACATCACCGGGAATTTGTTGGGGGGGGCTTGTGTGTCAACAAGCTTCTGTGGCCGTGTGAGAGCTTCATTGCATCGCCCACCCGCAACAGGAAGTGAAGCTTGTCAGTGCATGATCGCGGGCTGCGAGATCAGTACCACGGAGCATTTGAGCAAAGGGAACTGGTATGCATACATGGTATCTGGTGCTCATGTGCACTGTGCAGCCCTGATCGTATTCAGTCATCATACCAAATATAATCAAAGACCTTCATGTAGACCAAGGATCACCAAAGGGCAGACTCCTGAGATAGCTCTGTTTAGACTGTGCAGCAAATCCTTGACCTGGTCCAGGGAAAGGGGTTGCATCCGGGGAGATGCTCGCTCCACTAAGAAGCTACCGCTGGCCCGGGACAATCTTAGCTCCTGGTATGCCACCGCCCCCTGAATGGGACTGGTTTGGAACTTGGTCCAGGGGCTGTACGCCGTGCGATTCGCACACGTGTGGCAGAATTTGCACAGAACATCAGTCACTGAACAGACACTTCTCTAACCATATTTACTTTCCCGCAATAAAAAAACTTAATATCATTATGAATGACCATATTCTTAATTAGCTCTGTGGCAGTAATCTGGTCACATGTATTTAAAACATCAGTAAACATTCTGACTTCAAGTAGAGTTTCTCTAAAACAGGGTGACACAGAGCAACCAGAACACTGAGAAACAAGACGCTTTAGCTTTCATTTATAATTTTTGACTTCTACATGTACGTATGTTGAGTTTTATGCATGCTGATGGTGACCCAGACCCCCACGGAGCCTCCTGCCCCTCAGGCCTTTTCCCTCCCAGGGTTAGGGCAGCAGGAAGGGGGTCAAACAGACAAACCTTCACCCCCCCCGCGCGCCATGGAGGCCTGCCCACGGCCATCAGGATCTATTACCAGGAGGCATCACACAGCAGCATTAGTATTAGTATTAGAACAGTCAAATATTCTTAATCATACATACATAATACTACACAGTAAAACACACAAGCAGGTGTATGTTAAAGTCCACACACGTAAAAACACACCTGGTGGAGGATCAGGCCACCAGCAGCTTACGACTGAGGTCCTTCTGCTTCAAACAGACATTCTCAGAGGAGATGACCTTCTGGGAATCTGTGGGGTGTGTGTGTGTGTGTGTGTGTGTGTGTGTGTGTGTGTGTGTGTGTGTGTTATTCATAACTTTAAAACAATAAATAAAGCTAAAAGAACAGACTGACAACCTTCCTAAGACTGGGAAATACGGATGTTCCGATTCATCGGCCACCGATCAAAATCGTCAGATTTCTGTGAAAAAGACGGTGTCGGAGCATCCCTACTGGGAAACTGACATTTTGTAGTAAAATGTTTGATAAAGACAGCTTGAACCCTTCCACCCTAACTTTTTGATGTGACTAAACATGAACATTGTCCTGACAAACTGAGTCATGGGCAACTAGAATTTGAATTTTACAGGTACAACTCAAAAACATTTGAGTTCAGTATTCAGGATCAGAGCTCAGTGACACCATTTTGTCAGTGTGGGCCGGTGCCTGCTGGAAAATGACATCTGCATCTCCTCCAGGCGTTAGCCCACTGATGAACCAGAGATGCTAGAAGTGAATTACTTGGGCCGAGGAGAAAAACAACGGCTCTGTTGCTCAGTGGTCCAGAGCCACAGGATGATCTCCTCCATCCCATGCTCCATTGATGCAGGAGTTCTCTCTCTCCTCAGCTCTTCAGCTCCTCCATGGGGATCCCAAGATGTTCCCAGGCCAAAGAGGAGGAGCAACATCTTCATCAGGACACATCCTGAGCAGCGGCTCAATCCGTCTGGATGATGGAGCTCCGTGCCGTTTCAGCCAGATGGAGGAAGCTTGTTTCAGATCTTGTGAGAAAAAGTGAGAACATTGACAGACCGGTAAATCAAGAGCTCTGTCTTTTGACTAAATCTCTCACTCCCAACATGGTTGGACCAGTTAACCAAGATGCCCGTAAGAATGTACGTACAGTACCTACCGATGTGGGGTCTGAAGCGCTCATGGGGAAAGTCCTAAATAGCTTCTGGATGAGCCAACAAAAGTTTTTATGTCTGGTATTTTAAAAGAAACTTTCAGAGCAAGACATGTTTGAGAGAAAAGCAAACGAGAGAGGGGGAAACTGAGAGGGTTCAAATGCCAGGAAAGAAATATAGAAAGAGCCAGAGGAAAGAAGATTGAGTCATCACTGTATCCTTGGTTGCTCTCTATTCAGTTCTTGGCTTTTGCCACTGGTGTGTCTGGAGTGTCAGCTGTGGCTGGCTAACAAGCTTCCCCCTCAGTAGCCTATTATCTAGAGCATGGCAGCCGGCCCATACCTGCAAGGTGTGTGTGTCTGTGTGATTCAGAGCGTGGCAGCTGTGTTTGTACCTGCAAGCATCTTCAGGACACTCTGCTCATCTGTAATGGAGCAGAAGAGGTGGATTGTGGGGCAGCTGAAGGAGAAAACTGATATCCTCTGCGTCCCTCTCGTCTTTTTTCCCTCTCCTCCTCGCTGAGGAAGGGCGGCGTGGACAGTTTTTTTGTCTCCTCCTTAGAGGACGGAGAGGTGACAGTGTGCCAGAGGCCAAACACAGTCTTACATTTGGCAGATTTACAGTCAGACAGGCTGCATGCAGACGTGCTTGTACGGATAAATGTTCAAACTACTGTAATGTCAAGGACGTTCCTCACAAACAATGGTTAAAAATGACGAATTTTAAGAAGACTTTTCTTTTATTGCCAAAATCAGCTGAATCTCAGTATTTTATCATGATATATATTTTTTAAACACAATAAAATAAACTAGTTTTCCTATATATTTACTCTCAGACTCTATTAGACCTCAATTCAAAGAGTGTAAACCTCTCACTTAAACTATTACAATATAATAATTACAATAAAACAATACTTTCACACTTTTAGTGTCAACAGGCTGAATTCAGTTCATTTGATCAATCTAACAACAATTTAATGATTAAGGAAACATTAAAGAGTGAGAATGTTAGACAACCCTGACTTGATTAAAGCATTAATGTATTTAATTGAGGAGTTGTTTGGGGGAAAATAACTCAAGTGGGCTCATTCATGACTGCTATTTGTTATCAGCAGGAAGTAGATTTTTCATTAGTTTTTTCTGTTTGTTAGCTCGTTTTAATTAGTCCACAATTCACCTCAGTTTCACCTTAATTAGGGTTTGTTCTTTTGTCAAATGGACCAAATGTTTTCTGCAAGTTTGTTTTCTAAAGGAAGCTTTGTGTGCATTGACTGGAGTTTATGGTTTGGAGCTTGTAAATTCATTTGCAGAAGTTTCAAGATTTGTGAAATGAACGTGCTGAGAAGTTGGCGTGTGTGGGACTGGTTGGTGGAATTTACTTGGGGTTCATTTCTTACGCTGTCATTCGTTTTTAGACATCACATTCAGAAGCATGCAGCAACATTAAAGCAGAGGTGGGTAGAGTACCCAGAAAATGTACTCAAGTAAGAGTAGCACTACTTCAACGTATTTTTACTCAAGTAAAAGTAAAAAGTTGCTGTCCCAAAAAATACTTGAGTATGAGTAAAAAAGTATTTGGTAAAAGTCTACTTGAGTACTGAGTAACATCCATCAGATTTTTAAAAATGATGTCATCAGACAGACAAAAATATAAAGTTTGGGGGAAATTCTAGTATCTTAAAGGCTAAAATGAAAAACACTGATACAAATACATAACATGATATCAAAACAGCAAATTTTAAGCAGAAGAAACACTTTTCAAACTTCAAAGTATTTTTTAAATATATTGCCAAAACTTAGTAGAGCTAGCTATGCAACTATAAAACTAGCTAGGTAGCCATCTATTTAGCTAATTTAACTAGCTAGCTAGCTTTTGTGCAAGCTAGATAAAGTTGGGTTTTTTTAGCTAGATAAAGATAGCTAGCTATAGAAAATGAGAGTAGGAAAACAAAGCTGGTACACAAACATGTGGTCTCCTTTAATAAACTGTAGGTGTGTGTTTGGTGTATTTTTGTTAAAACATGTTTGTTTTTCCTTTAAAGAGCATATTTTAAGTTAGACACTCCCTTAAACAAATGTTTAGAGAAATATAATAGAAACTTTTTCTGAATAAAAATTTACACAAATTCAGCTTATTTAGGCTCTTGGATTCGTTTTTGTGAGAATTTTCTATTTTTTTACCAAACCGGAAGTGACGACAGTTCAGGGAGACCGTTCGTTCTCTATATAGAAAACTGATCCACTGATCACTGCTTGTGACGAGCAAAACAAACCCCCAGAGTGCCGTTATTTTATTACTTTATTACTATAGTGAGAAGTTATTTTATTAAGATTAAAAAAAAAAAAAAAAAGATAAAAACAATCAGTCCTGTAAGGCTGTACCCTGTCGGTCCAGCTGTAGACCGTGACCCACCTCCTCACTTGGGTCTGGATAAAATACCAGCGTTTAGCACCAGGTTTGATCATCAGAGCTCCAAACATTGAGCTGCGTTCAGGTGGATTGTTAAGAAATGAAAGAGTTTATAAAAAGTTTCACAGGATGCAGCTAAACGGTTCGAGGCTGACCGAAACAGTGTCGGGTCAGGCTGGAAACCCCGCTGGGAATCCCCTCTTGGTAGCCCCGCTGGGAACGGGAAGCCCCTCTGGAGAGCATCGCGGCATGGATTTACTGTACCCCGCCAGCCAGGTGAGGGTCAGACACCTGAAGGAAATGCTCTCATGAAATCGCGGATCGGTACCGGACTACGACCCACCACGAACCGTACCAAACCTGGCATGGAAACGAGACTCAAGTCTCCCCGTTAGCTCCTGTTAGCTGCTGCGTGCTAACAGCGGTTCCGGTGAATGGATCGAAGTAACGGCGCCTGTTTAGAGTCACACTGAATGTTTTTCGTCGGTATGTGGGACTCCATCACATCCAGTCCTGGACTAGACCAGGACCACCGGGGTTTTTCGTCTCCAAACAGAAGTCATCGTACCGGTAAGGAAGCCGTCCCGTTGTTGACTCAGTGTCCTGACAGACTGGCGATTGGCATTCACAAACATAATAAATATAATTTAGCATTTTTTATTAAAATGAATTCACACCGACTCGATTAAAGAGCGCTCTAACCTAAAACTAACAACTCATCGCCGACAGCGAGCAGGCAGCTGGCAGACTAGAGCGGTGCCAGTCTGAGATGTTAAAGTAGTTTAGCTTTAAAAAATCTAACACAATGATTAAAACAAGCATCTGTTACACAAACTCCACACAACAAAGGGCTCAAATGATCATATTTATGGGGTTATTGATCGTACAGAGTGTTAAATTATCCTACAAATACTTTATTTATCTACATCTGACAACACTGTAAGCAGCGCCACCTAGCTAGGAGCTCCCTTAGCTGACGTCACAGGTCCACATATGAAAAAAAAGCGTTTTTAGAAGCTTTGCAAAAAGGGGCACTTTGGACTAGAAAAATGGTTTTAAAAAATGTATTGTAAAACAAAATACCCTCAATAAACATTTCAAATAGTATTTTTGGACAGAGTTTTATCATAATAATAAAAAAAAGAACTTAAAATATGCTCTTTAAAGTTACTCACAGTAAGTAGAGGATTTCGAGATTTTACTCAAGTAGGAGTAGTGATACTTAACAAAAATAATACTCAAGTAAGAGTAAAAAGTACGGTGAAGTAAAACTACTCATACAGTAAATTTTTTTCTAAAAATTACTCAAGTAAATGTAACTGAGTAAATGTAACTGGTTACTACCCACCTCTGCATTAAAGAACCATGTGACCTCTGAGTTTATCATTTTTTTCCATCTAAGTTGGAACAGAGGCTTTACTTTCATTCAGTGAAGAGTGGACTCTTTGGGCCCTTCATAGGAGCTCAACCTTTTCTGCTTTGGTAAAGGAAACAGGTTCAGGAGGGAAACCCAGACATCCATCACCTCAGTGACACTCCCAGTTCCTTCTGGGGGATCCCAATGTGTTTCCAGGCCAGAGAGGACACCCCTCCAGTGAGTCCTGGGTCTTCCCGGGGGTCTTCTCCCAGTGGGACGTGCCTGGAAGACTTCCGGAGGGAGATGACCGGTAGAGATCACCAGGAGCACCGCTGGACTTGCCTTTGGACATACCGGGCATTTACCTGGTGGGCTGATGGTAACTTTGGGCCGGACCGGGACTGAGCTGCGATCTGAGCGGCTCACTTCAATCTGCACTTCCTGCTGTGACGCGCGCTCGTACGGCCATGGGCACTCACACACATTTACAGCTTGTGGAGGAGCAGCAGCTCCAGTCTAGTCTAGTCTTTGATGATAGAGTGCTTCGCTCTATCTCTAAGGTCGAGCTCAGCCACTCTACTGAGGAAGCTCATTTCGGCCACACATTATGACCATAGGTGAGGGTAATACCTTTCAGGCCTAAGGGTTTGGGCCATTTAAGACTGAGACATGTTCCGAGTGACTTCTGGGAAGCGATAGCTCATGAGATTCAACAGAATGTAGACGTACCAGTAAATTGAGAGCATTGGTATTCAGTCCCTCTTCATTACGACAAACTAGAGCAACACCATCCTTACAGAAGTCCATCTCCCACTCCAGTCCACCATCACTAGAGAACCATGATACTTGAACTCCTCTACCTGAGGCAGGAACTTATTCCCAACCCAGTTCCATGCAAAGTGGCTTAAAACTGTTTTTCAGGCAAACACAAACTAGCTTGTTAAATATATTTGTCAGGGACAAAATGTCAGCTATGCCAGTCATATGTCCTGTATCCAGAAATTCTAACAGGCCTTTATTTCTGTAAAATAACAGGAACCCTTTTCTTCTCTCCCATGTAATACCTTACTGTACCATACTGTACCGTGCCAGGTCAGGCAACACAACACCAGACCAGACAGGGTTGCACAATATTAAAAAAGCAATGATATCAGTTGAAATATACCCACATTTTCCTCACTCCTTCATTTTCGTTCTCTCGTCATTACACTTGTAGCACGTTCTGTGTGCCTTACCATCTCAGCCACTAACATCTAAACCAGAGGTTCTCACACCTTTTAGCTCCAAACCAACAAAATCACAACGTCAAAGACATGGGATTCTAAATGTTGTTGCCAAATTCCCCAAAAAACACAAGAAATACACAAACAGCTTCAGCTCTTTGTACCATTTTATTTCTTCATGAGTTTTTTTGTAAAGTTACAGTGAAAATACGCAAATTGGGAAATATTTTTCAAATTGATTTTGGCGAAATCACTTCACATACTCTAACTTAACCCTTTAACTGATAGAGCATATTTGAGTCCCTGTATATTTTTAACAATATCTAACATAAATAAACATTTTTGGGCGGAGTTCATGTTAACTTCTTATGCTCGTACTCTTGCAAGGGATTAAGAAAGTACATGTCTGAAACATGACCTAACTCTAACTTTGGCAACTGCTGATCTAAACCAGGTGTGGGTATCAGGGACAGCTAATTAGCATGCAAATGAATTAAATGTGGCCTATAGAAGTCAGTGATTTATTGCGGTTTAAGCAGTTCTTTCCAGAGTTTCTCTGAGACATGGTGTTGACTAAACCAGAGCACTGATTCAGACACTTTCAGGGTAAAGCTTTGAAATTAGATTCAGCCTCACCGTTAGTTTATCAAATGTAAACATAAAGAAAATGAACGCTATGAAGCGGTGACTGAATAGAGTCACTAGACTCAGTTTAGAAGATCTCTCTTTTCTTTGCTGTCTGAGCAGAAGAAGGTCTTCTGCTCTGGTGCTCAACCATCCAGCCTTTCAAGCAGAAAGCCGGCGCTCTCTCTCACTCACAGACGGACACTCTTCCCTCCTACCCACACACACCTACTTCCCAGCCTCCAACCACATGCGTACACTCTCACCACCGGCCACACCAGCGGAGGCCTTAAGGCTCAGCCATCTGCTGCCCACCCTGCCCATCTCCCCCCTCTGAAGTACCCACCTTCCCAACATATGCAGCCCTTGCCCTGGGTAAGGTGGCAGGGCCACTGGCCTTGGCCCTGGCCAAGAGAGGGGTGAAGGAGCACATATGTAGTCCAGACGGTGAGAGAGAGATAGAGGGAGGAGGGGGGAGAAAAGACACTGAGACAAATCAAGGATTAGACCGCTTTCTCTCCTTGTGTGTTCACACCAGCGCGATGGGCACCAAGGTCGCACCCTGCACCTGCAAAGGGCTACCGAGGCCTCAAGCTAGGCAACCGGGAACGAAGCAGAGAGAGGAACACACGCAGGGAATGAGAGCGAGGGGGGTGATGATGGGGGAGTTTGACAATGTCACTAACATATCTCATTTTGCTGCTCTCTTTTCTTCTGTCCTTCATTTCCTGTCTGTCTCGTCCCTCTGATAAATATCGCCTCGGGGTATTCTCCACCTCAAAAGGCAGGAAAAGGGAGTGTGGCACTTTAATCCCCCCATCATCCATCCTGTCCCTCCACCCAACCCTCTGTCTTCATTTGATGTGTGTGTGTGTGTGTGTGTGTGTGTGTGTGTGTGTGTGTGTGTGTGTGTGTGTGTGTGCGCAAGACAAGTGGACGTTTAGTTTCACTGCTAACAATAATTAGATTGAATATTCCAAAGTCGTTCATATTTCATGAGCTTTCTTTTGCTTTGCTATTCTCTTTAGTCTTCCTGTGCCTCTTAACGCGTTCCAATAGAGCCGGCGCTCCCGTCAACACCAGGTAGGAATCCAATGGGAAATTTGGCCGATAATACCATGGAAGGTTGACAAAAATGCAGGTGTGTTAAATCGTAGTGTCAGTTTCTGCAGTTTCCCAAACAAGTGCAACAACGTTTGTTTTATTAAAGTTCTAAAAACATACTGACCCACAGGCAGTTTTAGCTGGACTCTTTAGGGCAGGGCTGTCCAAACATTTGAAGATGAGGGCTGAAATCTCCAAGTGGAAAGTCTCTGCGGTCCACAGAAATTTCATTTTAATTTAGAAAAATGGTGATTTGTTTTATTTGTATTGCTCAGATAACGTGTCTCGAACATTTGCCTTAGTAAACAAAAAGCATCAATATTCCTGGATCTGATTGGCTGATGCTTTCTATTTTATTAGCAACAAGAACAGGATCTGGATCTTTCTTTTTTCAGTAGTGCTGCTTGGTTTAGTTTTATGAACGGTGCTCACTAGTCTGCTTCTTAGTAAAAATCAGTTATGGGTTTAAGGTTTTATTTACCAGGAAATAAAATTAAAAGAAAAAAAAAAACCCTGGTTAAGAAAATACTTGATATTTAAAGGAATACTCCACCCAAAAGTGAAATTGTGTCTGTTCCCATATTCCTCATATTTAGATCAGTGGGCAAAAACTATCTGTGACTAGCCCAGCTGTTATCCTGATCCAGCAGTACTCCTTTAGCTTTAGCTTAGCATAAAACACTGTAAGTGAATGGTAACAACTAGCATTGTGAGGAAAAAGTCATTAAAACTCACTCAGTAGTGATACTACTGATACTAATTCTGCCTAGTGACCGCAATAAACACATTGACTGCAAGTGAAAATAAAAAGTAACACAAACTATTTTAGACTCAGGACTACTTTATGACAAAGAACTGCTGTAAGCCTCTGATGAAGTGCCCAAAAGACACCTACTTCCTTAACTCAATCTAGGGTACAGAAATAGCGCTGCATCCCCACCAATAATACGTGCAGCACCAGCCCAGTGGACTGAGATGCTGTGTGAGGACCTGTGTCCAGGGTACGGAGGCGTGTCTGGATCAACCGGCGCGAGCCCTCCACCTGGACAGGAGTCTGCACCGAGCCGCTCACGCCGACGGCACCTGCACTGTGTCTGGAAATGGACCGTGCTGGACTGGCCATCGAGCATCATCCCCATGGGCCTGTAACTTTGGGCCGGTCCGGACCAGGACTGGTTGCAGTCTGAGCTGCACTTCCTGTTGCTGCCATCTTTACAAAAAGCCTGCACCCTCTGCTTGTGCAGTCGTGTAATAACCCCTAATAACTAGTGAATTTAAGGACTTTTTTCCCTCACAATGCTAGTTGTTACAATTCACTTACATTGTTTTATGCTAAGCTAATGCTAAAAGAGTCCTGCTGGATCAGGATAACAACTGGGCTGGTTACAAATTGGTTATGAATATGGCAACATTTCACTTTTGAGTGGAATATCCCTTTAAAAAGCCTTTAACTTGTCTGTATTTTATTTTTGGCCTCTCATTAGTAAAATTAAAAAGAGAAATTAAAAAGAAAGTATTTAAAATTCTACCAATCTTGAAATGCAGTTGAGGGCCGAACAAAATGTCTCAGCGGGCCACAAGTGGCCCCTGGGCCGCACTTTGGACACACCTGCTTTAGGGGCTATTTTCAAATGATTTGTTCTACATTCTCAACAGTGTTTGGACAATTTGTTATAAAATAAGATGCTCAAAATTGAACTAAAACGGACATTTTATACATGTTAAAGAATTCTATCAATTTTATCCATTGATCAGGACAAATGTACATGAAATGATTGGATATATAGTGTTACCTCTTATCACCTGTTGTGAAAATGCTAAAGGTGAGCAGTAATGTTTGTGTCCTGCATCCTGTGTTTGTGTTTTTTAGTAAAACATCTCAGGAACCACAGGATGGATTAATATAGGATGAACATCTATGACTTCTAGAGTGGTAAACACTAATAGGATAAAATAATACAATAAAAATAGACTACGCATTATAAATCTGAGAAAAAAACTGCAAAAAATTTTAATTTTCATACAACTTTTGTGAAGGTCGTAAGAACTGAGCTGTATTTTATCTTTTAATTTTGATCTTTTTTTTTTTTTTTTTTACTATCAGCAGATATGGGCTCCTAGAATTTAAAAAATGAGATTTTCACAGAGCAGGAAAAAGTAACAGAAGAAAGCAAAGTGTTTCCTGGAAGAGTTGTGTTTGTATAATTTCTAGAAAGACCATGAAAATGGAAATCATTGAATAGCAAGATGACATGAATATGGACAGAATGAGATATTTTATAGAAGAATTGGTGAAAATCCTCCAAAAAAACAAAACAAAAACCATTATGCTCTCAGGATCTGAGTGTTATTGATATCTGACCAGACTTCAGACCCAAATGTTTGCTTTTGGTTCATTTTAAAGGCACACTATGTAACTTTTTCATATTTTTAAATCTTTTCCTTGAGCCAGTTGATGTGCTAATATGACTCTTTACAGAGTTAATGAAAAGTCACTCAGCCCCATCTGGTGATTAGATCCAGAATACCACATTTGCAACTTCTGAGTCTCCAGTCCGGTGCCCTGAAGTCTCACAAAGTCACGTATCTCACGAGGGTTAGGCTAACCCAATGTGGCTAGCTGTTATGCTAGCCCTGGAGTGTATTTAGCTCATGATTCCTGTATTTTTTTAATCTCTCCCTGCTTGAACACAGCTGATTTCTATGAATGAGTGATGAACCGCTCCAGTAGAAAGCAATGAAGGCTGAGGAGACATTTCAACAGTTAGATTTAAGTGTTTCTGAGCAAAAACAATGCTAACAATATTACGACAGTGATTTAAAACGGACACTAGGGGGTGCTAAAAACAAGCCAAAAGCAAAGGCGATGGATACCCACTTTCAACAAGAGTACCTGGCTGCAGACACAAGATGGCGGACAAAGATGGCGGACAGCAACCTTCGTATACCGTACCGGAATTGGTTAGGGTTAGGTTAGGGGGAGGGTTGTTCACCTTGCTTGAAATCCCCACAGCCAATCTAGAAAAAGGATATTCGCTTCCGGTACGGAGAATTGCGTCACTTCCGGTAGAGATCTTCCGGTACGGTAGTACGAGAGTGGCTGTCCGCCATCTTTGTCCGCCATCTTGTGTCTGCAGCCAGGTGCCTCTCACTTTCAAAGTTTCTGATCTCAATCCAGTCCAGACCCTTTGGGATGTGGAGGATCAGGAGATTCTCATCATGGATGGAACTGAGTCATGTCAACATGGACCAGAACCTCTGAGGAAAGTTTCCAACATCCTGTTGAATCTATATGAACAATTAAGGTGGTTCTGGAAGAAAAAAGGAGTCCAACCTGTTACTAGTAAGGTGTACCTAATAAAGTGTCATGTGAGTTTTTAATTCATAACTGAAAAATAACAAATTGATTAAAGGAAACTCTTTTTAGTACCATCTCTCTTCTACAGCAGACATTTAAAAGGCTTTAAAAAAATGTATCTCTAAAACTGATGTCCTCTTCTATTATAGTTGGACTTTTATTATTTAGTAGAATAAAACTGGCACAGTTTTAAACTATGACTATCTTGTTTTTGCTAATAAAATTCTGGTTTTTTACCAAGATTAGGCTGTAACACTAATGTGTGGGTTAAAAAGGCACGTGGGAGGTGGTTGAGAGAGAGAGAGAGAGAGAGAGAGAGAGAGAGAGAGAGAGAGAGAGAGAGAGAGAGAGAGAGAGAGAGAGAGAGAGAGAGAGAGAGCTGCTGCTTCTGATGGATCAGTGATTAAATAAATCATGGTAACCTTTCCTGTGACCTTTCCCCCTCCTCCCCAGTCCACGTCTGACCTTACAAGACCCACGCACATTAAAGACTCCTCTCTTCTCCTTCATCTCCTCCTCTTCCTACTGAAACGCTCCCTCCTCCTCTTTTTTACTTCACGGCTCCTTTTTCCTCACTTACTGGAGCCAACTTTAAATCACCTTATCAGTATTGAACTCCTTTAATGCCTGACATGAAATCATAATCAGAAAACATTTGTAGGCTAATATTATAACATTTTGCATTTATTTTGTAATTATACAAATGCAGCAATAACAAACCTAAATACAAAGTGTACTTCAGTACTTAAATCCTCCACCAGAGGGCAGAAAACCTGTTTGATTTTTGAGGAAAATGCAAATCTTGTTAAAAAGATAGAACTCTCAAATATAGGATTTAACACTAAGGGACTCACACAGACAGGATATGATTCCTAAAGCTTCTACGACTCAAAACCATGGTGTGTGTGTGTGTGTGTGTGTGTGTGTGTGTGTGTGTGTGTGTGTGTGTGTGTGTGTGTGTGTGTGTGTGTGTGTGTGTGTGTGTGTGTGTGTGTGTGTGTGTGTGTGTGATCTTTAAGATCTGCAGGTTCAAACGACTACTCCCACCACGCCTTGCTACTGAACTCACCAAGAGGTCGCTGAGACACCGTAATGTGTGCAAACGTCTGTGCACACGTGTGTGTGTGTGTGGAGCGCCCTGATCTCCTGCTCTAATACCCCGAAGACCTTTGGTTCCTTAACTATAGGAGGTCCTAAACAACCAACCCACACACACACACACACACACACACATCTTCAGTGGATATCAAAGATTAGACTTCAATCATTCTCACCTCTTGAAGTCTTAAAGAACGATCACCTCACATGAAAGGTCAGCACACACCTGGAGAGCCACAACACAATCAATACGCAGCGATGGAGGTGATGAACAAAGAGGGTGTAGGTAAATATATTCAGGGGGTTAAATCCTAAATAAAATGTACTTTCATTAAACTGAAGACTTTCAGTCCACCCATAATATCCAGGATATTTATAAAACTCTTTATTTTTACCAACATACCTCATGAGTCTCGACAGATTTGAATGAAGCTCTCAAAACGTATTCACTGGATGTTTATCTACAGATTACCGTTTGGAGTCAGCCTGATTCAAGATGGCCACCACAGCCAACAGACCTTAGAAAACACAAAAATGACTGTTTCAGTCTGTTCTACAGATATTGGCCTAAAATTTGGTGTACTCATAGAGAGTCATTCACAACATACTCCAGCTGAAATATCTAATTTAGGCTTTTGCATCTCCATCTAATTGTCAACGCTCTCCCAAACAGACATTTGCACCTTATCCTAAACAAGGGCTCAAATGAAGGCAAACACAGTCCTTTGGATCCGTGAGGACGTCGACTTGAAGCTTTGTCAATTCAGAATCGACAAAGCTCCTCGGACAAGAAGCAAAACGTCTTCAAGGAACCAAAGAAGTCCAGTTGCCTTCATCTGAACCCTTTAAGATTACATGACCTGGATGACCTTTACCAGCATTTGGACCTCGTTATGCACCGCCAACCAAAGATGGCCTCTATGCGCTGCATGAAGGAGTTTTGTCCACATTTAAAGCTGCTAAAGCTAATCTGAAAACAAGCTAGGTATAGCTAGCTAGCTTACGCAAATACGGTCCCAGAACTCTCAACCCTTTCATCGTCTATAATTCCTATGTTGCACCCCCCCCCCCCCCCCCCCCCCCCCCCCCCCC
>SSNR01000014.1:3484733-3590137 GCA_006937965.1 Callopanchax toddi
CCCCCCCCCCCCCCCCCCCCCCGATATGGGAACATCCAGTAACAGGAGAGAGCAAAACACCAGTCGTTGCAACGTTATGCCAATGTTCACCCTGGTTTTTCCTCTTTCTGCGTCCCAAACGTTTTTTGTTTTCTGCTAGCTGAAAAGGTGTTTTTCTTTTTGGGACTCTGGTATTTTTTCTTAAAATTGAAACCTCTCACTTCCGACATGTTCTGCTGCAAAATGCGCCAGCGCCCATGAATGGAGCACCCAAGGAAGTGCGGCGGTTTGGCGAAACAGACAACCAGATGGTCCAGTATTTACTTTCGAAACTTGTGATTAGCTGAGGTTTTTAGACAAATGCGAGAGAACCACATCAATTTTTTAAAAATTGCCACAGTATAATTATAGATACTATGTTAGAACATTAAGAGGCATGAAAAAAGTTTTAAGCTAATTTGTTTTCCAAATTTGCTATAGCAGCTTTAAATGAGATATTATGCATTAAAGCATCTGATTCTCAAACAGCAGCACGGTTTGCTACACACATTTAGCATGAAATATTTAGTGTCTCTTGAAAACTGGTTGTAATTGCATCTCAGGGGAAAGACATTTTAAAAAAGTATGTTGCCTTCACGAAAAGAGGTCAGGCATGTCAGGAAAAAACATCATTCATCTTCCCTTTTCTATTGATAAGAGTCAGACTGTTCTACAAATAAAGTATGGTAACATTTTTAATAGTGCCCAGCTTGTTTATCAGGACTAAAATCAAAGACCGTTTGTCATTTGACTTATTTATAATAAAATAAAAGTAAAAAGACGTTGGTCTGGGAAGCACACAGTGCCTCTTGTAGGTTTAGAAACGTAATTTTAAAAGGACTTCCTCCTGAGGATGAGTGGCTTTGTTCTTCATGTGTGCCTGCTGTGTTCATCTTCAGATTGTAGCGCCTTAGATGCTGAAACCTGCTGGACTTCAGGGTTATGTTTGTTTCAGCTCAAGTAGCTCTGATTGCTTTTTAAATCTTAAAACTGGGAAAAAGAAATAGCAGGAGTCGTTGAGGTGCAACTGAAACAAGCGCCGTACAGAGTTAGTGAATCTTTCTGTGAGACTTTCTGCTGTTTGTTAACAGAATATCTCATGAACCACTGGATGGAATCTAATGAAACTATCAGACAGTGATCAGTGGATGTTCATCTACAACTGATTTGGATATGGAGTCAATACATTTCAAATAGGCAAACACAACAATGGCAACAAAAGAGAGAAACTTTTAACAAGACTTTCTCCATTTCACACTAAACACTTGTGTTGATTTTTTAATTCCAACGCCTTGATTAGTAAGGGCCGTTTAACTCGTGGAATTTGTCATTTAAATGTATTTTTTTCCAAATAGTTTGGATTTGTCTCTGAAGTGAACAAGATTTTAAAAGTTCAGACCACAACTCGGTCTCAGTTGGCAGAACTTTTACACATAAGGATGTTTCCATTGTTCTCGATGCCTAAATAACTTTTATAACTTTTACTTTCAGATGTAGAAATCTATTACTCTTTTGTTGGTTTGAACTTCTGTGACGGCGAACTTTAATTTGGCGCGGAGCGCCGAGTAACTGATTGAGATAGGAACAGGGAGGCTTATCTCTGAATGCTTGGTGTTTGGATACGTATGATGTCCGACCAGTTCTCGTAATGCTTTCTAGGCTGCGTGCACAGATAAGCTTTGGGATCTGGAGAAGGTAGAGACATATGCAGGTAGCAAACAAGACACAATTGAAATTGGAGTAAAAGAAAGTGCCGGTTTCTGTTTGTTCAAATGTGCGTCTGTGCTATGTTCTTCTTCACTAAGCCTACTTTAGCTCGCCGTACTCCCTGAGCAGTGACCGGAGCAGCGAGCCCCCACGTCCAAGCACTTGGAAACTGGAACGAGGCGAGGAGAACGAGGGGATGGATGAGAAAGAAAGGGATTGGTGCGATGGGGGAGGAAGAGGATGGAGAGCAAAGAAAGAGAGGACAGGAGAAGATCGGCAGCAGCAGGGAGAGAGAGAGAGACAGCGGCAGCACATGGAACGGAACAAAACGGAAAGAACTGACGAACGAATGGAACCAAACGAAAGGAGGAGAAGGATTGGATTGAGGGATGAATGGGAAGGCGAAGCTCTTCTCCCTTTTCTCTTCTCATCCCCCGTGAGAATGTGTGTTTTGTGTGTGTGTGTGTGTTTTCTTCCTCGTCAGATCTACCAGGCTTTTATTCCCACACAAAGATACCTGGCACACGGGGATGTGAAGGAGCTGGCAGGAGTAAATGTGTGTGTGTGTGTGTGTGTGTGTGTGTGAGTGTGTGTGTGTGTGTGTGTGGGAAAGAGACGAGGCTCACCTGCCTGGCAGAGGACGACGCCTGTTAGAGGATAGCCTGAGATGTCCCACTTAACACGAGTGCAAACACGCGTTTAACCCAAGTGTCTTATTTTCACTTCAGTTTTAAAAAGATCAGATGTCCAAAGTGTGGCCCGGGCCCACGCAGTGATTTTCTTTGGCCCTCATTGTAGATTCCGTCCTCCAGCAGGCTGTTGGTGTCTTTTTAAAGCGTTTTTTTGGTTAATAATTAGAGGTAGAAAAAAGACGCAGATCTTTTTTTGCTTTCAAATTTTTAAATATTCCAATAGAACCACAAACTCTCACCGACTTTTACTAAAAAGTTGACCTTTGTTCGTAGGATTTGACTAAATCCAGCAGCTTTTACTGAAGAAAGACCCAGATCCTGTTCTTATTGATGATAATGAGTGAAAATTTAATGTCAAGAATCTAGAAAACAATCGACCAATCAGATCCAGGGAATTTAAAAAAATTTACTTAATGTACAAGCCCCTTTTTATGACTCGTGTTCAAATTTATGGATCCTTATCTACATAGAAAACTAGTTTGTTTTGTTCATTAACTTTTAAAAAATATTTTAAAACATATTTTTTTAATTACAATAAAACTTTTTGGAGCATTTTTGAAGAATAAAACTGTTTGTGGCCCATGAGGACTTTGAACTGGACATTATGTCCTTCGTCTTGAAAAATACGAACACCCCTGTTTTAGAGCTTTTAGTTTTTCTGATTTTTGTAAAGCTCAAAATGCCCTGAGTTCATATTTTAAGGAGGCTGCAGTTACCAGTTTAAATCAGCAGGTGGCAGTGGTGAGGCATTTACTGGTAACTAAAACTTATTCACGTAAAAATGAAGAAACTCAAATTACTTTTATATAAATACCATAAACTAGGGTTACTTTACTTTATCGAGATTAATCTCATATTGTCTCTAGCAAACTAGAGATTAAAGCCATACTCATTAGCCAGATAAACAAACGAAGTCTCGCTAGCTAGTTTACAGAAACACGTCTCGGTGAACTCACCCCTCCTGTCGGGTCAAATCCATACGCCAGCCTCCCGCGGATATTGGGACCACGGTTTGCAAAGGTGACAAAGCAGACTCTAACTCCAGCTGCAGAAATGTTCCCCCAGCTTTTCCTCTTTTCACCTCCAAACGTTTTTAGTTTTAAGCTAGCTGAAAAGGTGTTTTTTGGGGGGACTCTGGTATTTTTATCTTAAAATGGAAGCGCTAACAGCTACTTCTACTTTCACTTTCACTTCCGGGATGTTCTGCCCCAAAATGTGTCCGGGCGGATTAACGCCAATCCAAGCAGTGAGGAAATGCGGCAGACAGACAGCTGGATTGTCCAATCCTATCGTTCGGTCCGAACGATAGGATTGGCTGAAGTTTTTAGAGAACTGTGGGACAACCACTTTATTGATTTCTTTTGTTTTTGTTTTTGTATCTCCACAATATATTTATGGCTATATTATATTAGAACGTTGTTAAGAGGCTTAAAAAAAAAAGTTAAAAGCTACATTGTTAACCTGGCTACTGAGTATGGCTTTAATCTCGATCTCAAAATAATCATGGATTATTTGCGGGTTCATCCACTGCATCAGTCACCATTTTTCACCTCTTTTATCAACACCGTTGCTTTATTTGGGTGGGGGGGGGGGACTTTTTGAAGAAACTTCGAACACTCAACTAACGTGACAATAATTTTTTTCGTGTAACCCTAACAAGGTCATGTGCTTCCTGATGCCTTTTGCTATAGCAACCAGGATGTTTACGTTCAGTACAGAGGCCTAAAAAGGACAATATGGCTATTCAACTGATCTACATCACGGATCGACAAAACGGCTAATTATCTGCTCACCCGCCACCAAGTGGTCAAGGTGTGAATTGCGGTCTGTCAAAACGACAAACGGCCATTAGATATTTTTCGTCACGGTTTTTTAAAAAAAACAACACTGGGTAAAATATTAATTCTTCATAACTGTTCCACACTTTAAATATCTAAACCAGGGCTATTCAATAGGTGGTCCATGACCTGTATATTTCTGGCCCACCAGACATATATGGACTTTTTTGTGCGTGTAAGCAATAACTTTTGAACCTGGGTCTCCCAGGTGGCTTTTGCTACCTCTAGGTCATGGTCTCCTTTAGGGAACACATGCTGTTTTAATCTAAGTCGTAGGGTTTAGATTACATTTATATTTCAAATATGACAAACTACTGCTTTCAGAATGATTGTAACTGCACAGTTTAAACATCTAATCAGCTCCTTGCCTTTCTAATCTCATTCTATGCTTATGACGAGCTGTCATTGTGTAAAAACATCCACCATGAATCAGTGCAGATACCCCCCCCCAGCCCGTGGAGTCTCCACATAGTGTCATGTGACCCATCCCTGGTCATAACTGAATTTCCCTGATCTAAACTCTTACTTTAAGACTTAGTTTGCATTAATACGCTATAAAAGGCCCAAACCAGGCAGAAGAACACTCCATTCAGCACTTAGATGAACACATTGTTTGAACAGAACTGGGCAGTCCACGGTGTGGGAAAAAAATTGGCTAGAAAGTCAAATTGCAAACAGCTGCAGCAGAATGAGTTTTGTCGCCAGAGTGAAAATGTGTCCATGCTAAAGAAATTAGAGGGGTCTGCAATGCGACACAAACAAACAATAAACAAGGAAGCAAATAAGTCGACGTACACCCACACACACACACACACACACACGGAGAACAAGCGGCTATGCTGCAATTAGCTTGTTTTAAAGGAAACAAATAACAGTAATTTAAACAGAACAGCATCCATAACAATTCACCCCTGGAGGGATCAGTAATTTAAACACACACACTCACGCCGGCGATCGAGTGTGTGCATGCAGTCATATTTAAACACACACACACACACACACACACACACACACCTCCATTAAGTGTACTTGAGAGCAGCAGAGAGGGTCAGCTCAGTGTCTGAGTTATTACGCTACTTTGTTCTGCCTCAGTGGGGAGGCTGCACCCTACACACACACACACACACAAATTATTAACAGCCATCAACACTCAAGGTGCAAATATAAAAGGGTTGCTTTGATAATGGATTGAAAGAGATGAATAAAAGAATGGGTAAAAAAAAAAAGAGGTGGATGAATAAATGGAGGGAGAAAGTGTTTGGTCGCTGTTCCTTTGCGCGCAGAAGTTTGCAGCTGCCTGGCAAAGCCGTCCTCTCCACCTCTCCGTCTGTCCGTCCATCCGTCCATCCACGGGCGCTCAACAATGGCGTGAAACATCTGCGGCTGCCAGGTAATTACGGCTGTGCCGAAACAGTGGGCAGTGCCGCTCAGACGTGCGACGGCACCCCGCAATTAGCCTCGCATCTCCATCTCCCCATCGCTCCCCAGATGACCAGAGTATTATCTCTCTGAAGAGACCTGAGAGAGGGATCAGAGTGGAGAGAGAGAATAGACAGATGAGTGGTCTCAGGGGGACATAAGGGGGCAGTCACGCCAACAGAACTGTCCATCTAAATGAAAATGAATGGCACTGTGGATAGTTTACTCATATATGTGATTATACCGCCTCTCTTCAACTTTTACTGGATTTCTGTGTTTAGAAACACCTGCAGCAGCAGGAGGAACTACAAACATGGAGAGACGTGGTCAGCTTGTCCTCCTGCAGCCTCCAACAGTGTCTTTATTCCAGCTGTTTGATTAGTAGATGCATGGATGCATCACATTAATATGTGCTGCATCTGTTTTTGTGAGTATTGCATCCTGAGAGTGTGTTTCTGCAGTTCATAATGTCTTTTTTTTCTTCTTCTTTTCTTTGTCCAGGAGTCCCCGTCAGGACCCCTATGCTTTCCCTGTGCCTGCCTGCCAAAAACGTCTGCATCTCCTGGACCCCCTCGAGGTGGGGGACAGCCAAATGTCATTTGGACCCTCTACAGAGCGCTGAGGGGGGAGGAAGGGAGGAGAGAAGTCGGGGAAGTGAATGAGAGGGAGGTAGAAGTTAAAGAAGAGTTTCAGGGGTGTTTTAAGTAGAGGAGGAGGGTATCATCATCTGGAAGGAAGAAGAAGAAATTGCTTCAAATTTTTTTAATCATTTTTTGTTTTTCTATATAGAGGACAAAAAGTGATGCACAAAAATCCTTCGGCGATGCCTGTAGATCATGTTTAGGATGGTATTTTGATTTGTTGATATCAGGTTTAAGGATCGTTCTTATCACAGCTGGTAGTAAAGGAAACAAGCTCAACTACAGCTACTTGTGGTGTGGGACTCAATTTGTGTAAGCAATCTTTCTGTCATGTAATCAGAGGTGAAACTAACAGCTCCTTGGCTGATCCAATGTTCATGAATGGATCAGTAGAGAGTCAGAGTATGACGTCGCTGCACTAATATAATCCGATCACCTGTTAGAGGAAAAATCTGAGAGCAGGTTCGATTTTTTTGGGCATCCACTTAAACAACTGCAGGAAGGTTGAGAAAGTGTCCAGGTGTTTTTGTACAACTCTTCTTCTGCTGCCATTCCTGCTGCTTATTAGCTTGTTATGTCATTAAAGACAAAAACCTGAGTGAGGTGTGAGCAGGTGAACATGAACTCAAAGTTGATTTATCCACTAAAATGTCAGGTTTTTTAAACTCATAACTCACCCAGTTCTCCCAGTAATTCCTCCAGATGATGTCAGTGTTTGACCTACAGGTGAAGTGGTTGATGCTGATTTTTCTTCAAAGAATGACGATTTTCCATATTTCCTTCCTGATGAGAAGAAAAGTAAATGTTTGGATTAGAACTCCTGCTGAGTAAGGTAAATGTCTTCAATACTGCATGTTGTTTTATGGAGATTCTCAGATAAAGCTACATAATTTGAGGATTTTTTAAAAGAAATACTTTTCACTAGTTGCACTGTTTTCATATATTTTGCATGAAAACACAAATTTTGTCTGTTAATATTTGTTTCATATATGTTCAGATTGTTTTGTCAGCCTCACGATTACTGCAAAAGCTACACATTTAGCATCTCTTTAAATCTAAAACTACATATTTAGTGTCTTTTTAATATAAAACTACATATTTAGTGTCTTTTTAAATCTAAAGCTACATATTTAACGTCTTTTTTACTCTAAAACTACATATTTAGTGTCTTTTTAATATAAAACTACATATTTAGTCTTTTTAAATCTAAAGCTACATATTTAGCATCTTTTTTAATCTAAAGCTACATATTTAGCGTCTTTTTTAATCGAAAGCTACATATTTAGCGTCTTTTTTAATCGAAAGCTACATATTTAGCGTCTTTTTTAATCGAAAGCAACAAATTTAGCATCTTTTTAAATCTAAAGCTACATATTTAGTCTTTTTAATCTAAAGCTACATATTTAGTCTTTTTAATCTAAAGCTACATATTTAGTCTTTTTAATCTAAAGCTACATATTTAGCATTTTTTTTAATCTAAAGCTATATATTTAGCGTCTTTTTTAATCAAAAACTACACATTTAGCGTCTTTGTTAATCGTCTTTTTTAACCTAAAGCTACATATTTAGCATCTCTTTAAATCTAAAGCTATATATTTAGCGTCTTTTTTAATCGAAAACTACATATTTAGTGTCTTTGTTAATCAAAAGCTACATATTTAGCGTCTTTTTTAATCGAAAGCAACAAATTTAGCATCTTTTTAAATCTAAAGCTACATATTTAGTCTTTTTAATCTAAAGCTACATATTTAGCATCTTTTTAAATCTAAAGCTATATATTTAGCGTCTTTTTTAATCAAAAACTACATATTTAGCGTCTTTTTTAATCGAAAGCAACAAATTTAGCATCTTTTTAAATCTAAAGCTACATATTTAGTCTTTTTAATCTAAAGCTACATATTTAGTCTTTTTAATCTAAAGCTACATATTTAGACTTTTTAATCTAAAGCTACATATTTAGCATTTTTTTAAATCTAAAGCTATATATTTAGCGTCTTTTTAATCGAAAATTACATATTTAGCTTCTTTGTTAATCGTCTTTTTTAACCTAAAGCTACATATTTAGCATCTTTTTAAATCTAAAGCTATATATTTAGCGTCTTTTTTAATCAAAAACTACATATTTAGCGTCTTTGTTAATCGTCTTTTTTAACCTAAAGCTACATATTTAGCATCTTTTTAATCTAAAGCTACATATGTAGCATCGTTTTAATCGAAAGCTACATATTTAGCGTCTTTGTTAATCGAAAGCTACATATTTAGCGTCTTTTTTAATCTAAAGCTACATATTTAGCATCTTTTTAAATCTAAAGCTACATATTTAGTGTCTTTTTAATCTAAAACTACATATTTAGCGTCTTTTTTAATCTAAAGCTACATATTTAGCATCTTTTTAAATCTAAAGCTACATATTTAGTGTCTTTTTAATCTAAAACTACATATTTAGCGTCTTTTTTAATCTAAAGCTTCATATTTAGCATCTTTTTAAATCTAAAGCTACATATTTAGTGTCTTTTTAGTCTAAAACTACATATTTAGCGTCTTTTTTAATCTAAAGCTTCATATTTAGCATCTTTTTAATCGAAAGCTACATATTTAGCGTCTTTTTTAATCGAAAGCTACATATTTAGTGTCTTTTTAATCTAAAACTACATATTTAGCATCTTTTTAAATCTAACGCTACATATTTAGCATCTTTTTAATCTAAAGCTACATTTTTAGTATCTTTTTAATCTAAAACTACATATTTAGTGTCTTTTGAATCTAAAGCTACATATTTAGCATCTTTTTAATCTAAAGCCAGTGTCTTTTTTAATCTACAATAGTTTGCACCAGAAATCAGTTGGTTTTAGTTAGAAGGGCTGAATTTAATGAGTTAATGAGTTTAGAATTAAATTAAGGTGATTGAAGATACAGTATGTAATCAATAACTTCTCACTAAAATAACATCATCCGTCACTGAATGGCTGCAAACTAAGAGCTGGACCCCACAAATGCTTTGAATTCAGAACATAGAGCTGTCCAGGGATTTTAAGTTAAAAATCAGGAATGTTTATATGTTCATGAATTAAGGTGATGAAACAAAACCTTTAGGTCACTGTAACCAACAGAAGAATCACAAGAATCTTGTATGAAACACAAGAATTACAGCTTTTTTTTGTTGTTGTTAGTTTTATTAAAGTTATTACTTTATCCCAGAATTGAGTGCAGGGGGGCCAGAAGGGGGGCAAGCTATCTGTCGGGGGCACTGGTCCCCCTAGAACCGCCCCTGAGTCTGAGGTAAAGTAGAGCAGCAGGTTGGTGATTAGATGAGGATCACCAACTGCAGCATTCTTTTCATTCACACTCGTTTTTCACTCTGATGATGGAAAAACTTTTTGTTCCGATTTCTTTCATGCTGTGAAAACTTTGCATGTAAAACCCCACATTTATTCTACTTTCTGTAATATTTCAAGCCTTTTCAACATGTTATAAAGGTGACCTATTTGTTTTCTTTTCCCTCACAAATTACTTTCTTTTATGCTCTTTCTCCTGCTCGTCTCCTTCTATTCATCTCTGCCAGTCCTTCCCTGAATGTGCTGCGTGTGTCTTGTTTTCTGTCCTTGCAAGGAGGACAAATGCAAGACAAGATGTCCGGCTATTTTACACGTTTATTCGTATAGAAATGGAGTCATTTTTAATGAAACACTCGGTTTAGGTGTGTGTAGGAGCAAAAAGCTGTCTTATTCTGGGTCACAGCTGCTAAGATGGAAACATGCACACACTTGTAGCCCCCTGCTTTAACTCTAATTCCCAAAATACACACACACACATGTCTTCATTACAAGTCCCCCGAGTGTCCTGTCACACTTCTGGATGTGCAGCATGCATGTGAAAAGAGACAATAGCGCGTCCTTCCTGCTTTTATTCCAGATTGATTCAACATTTCTGCACTGATTATGGGTCAAGTCCACAGAGAGAAAGACTTCAGAATGAAAAACGGTGTGAAATAATAAGATTATGCACAAAACAAACAAATCAAATTGTGTATTTTTACCGCTACAAGGCTCTCAGCTGCTAGTTTTTTTGTTTGTTTTTTTTTTGGTTAAAATCACTTTAAGACTTTTTTTTATGTCTTGTGTGGCTAAAAAGCTGAAATAATACAACGTTATGAAAGCCAAAAACTTAGCAGCAAAACGCGGTGTGTAATTAAACAAGTTGTTTTTCATTTACAACCCAAATGGATAATTTAAGCAGCCATGCACGAGAGAGAAGAATGAACCGGCTGTAACCAGGAGCCGGCTCTCCAAACAGCACCTACACTGCAATTACTGACGAGAGATAGGTGTGTGTGTGTGTGTGTGTGTGTGTATCCACCAAGTTAATGGCTGTATGGAGGCGACGGTCTAAATGTTTTCATCTGTAACATTTTATCCTGGTTCACCTCACTAAGCCACTGTCACGCAGCAAACCGAAAAGCAGGAAGCACAACAGAGAGAAAATAACGTGCAAACGTCCTCCTGCTGAAACATCTCTGGGAGATGTTTAAACGTTGAAGGAAAATTTTGGCACTTTTTCTGCATTGTTTCTGCTGAGAAACAAGAGGACTAACTAGACTAACTTGATGTTGTCAAATGTATAAAAATTGGTTGAAATTGTAGCGTGAAGAAACCTCACTTTTCAAAATAAGATGTTGTTTTAGATGAGTGCATTTAAAGTGACAGCAACATTAAATCTGGGGTGTCCCTTTTCTAGACGAGGGTCAAAATTAACGAGTTATTTGCGACAAAAACGTGATTTTCTTATTTTAAAAAATGCTAAAGTGATTTTACTCTGGGTTTATTAGTGAAAAAAATTCTGTAAAGAAGTAAAATAAAAAAGGTTCTTGAATGTTTTCATTTGAAAAAGCGTCCAATTCACTGGATTTGATGGGTCGATGAAATCTTAAATGAACTAAATAAAGTTCAGTGTCAGTCAAAAGAACAGCATGTGGGACTTTCTTCAGTCATGCTGCTGGATTTGGTCACATTTTTAGTAAAAGAGGGTTTGGGGTTCTATTTAAGAAAACCCTGCTCAATAAACAACAAAGACATGAACCTTTTACCATTTTAAGTTTTAAGTAAAAACCTGAAAACGTCATAAACTCTTTGAATCAGCAGCCTGATGGAGGACTAATTCCTACTATTCTTAAAATGCAGTTGAGAGCCACACAGTCACTCTGAGGGCCACAACTGGCCCCCGGGCCACACTTTGAAACATCACAGCTACTTTTTTATGCATTTTATCACAAATCCCTGCTCAGTAAAAATAAATAAAAACGTTATTTTGCTGTTAAGTGAACAAAAGTGTGTTGAAAATGCTTTTATTTATAGGACTCTAAGGTTTTTTTCAACAGAACTTTAAGAAATGTGTATTTTTAGTTTAGTCATTTCAACATTTCTCATTCCTATATATTTTTATGATTTTTTTTACAAGCTGGAAATAGTAATAATCTTGGCAATAATTACACTTGGTAGCATGTAAACTAATATTATTAAAATCAATAAATACTCAAATAAATGTTAGGAAATGATATGAATGGATTATAAAACCAATCAAAGCCGTTCCATTGTGCTGGCTGTGCGTGATGTTTGCTGCTCTATTAAAAGATCCTCATGGAGAAAGCGTTTCTTTTAACCAGCCAGGATGTCTTGCTGTAAACTGGAATGTAATCTCAAATGTTTAAAAAATTATCTTTTTTTTTCTTTCTGCCAAAGGACTGCTACGTGAATGTAAACACAAAAAGATTAAAGGCATTTTTACCTTCAGTGTCTGTAGAAGTGAATAAAAGTACCTGCTTGTAAAGTCAAGATCACCGAGACCCCAAAACACACAGATTCAAACCTTCATTCATCAAAATATTTAGTGAAAACTTGAATCCTGCTCTGGAATCCTGTTATTCATCTGTTTAATTATAGTTTAGTTTTTTTAAACGTGCACGGTTAATTAAAGTGTACAAAGTACCACTTTTTTATTTATATTTTAAGCCTGTTAATATTTAAAATTCAGATTGACGTGGGAATTACCATTTGATGCGCACTTGTCTCCCTCTTGTGGTTACTCACCGCCATTGCAACCTGTTCACAACTTGAAACGATAAATTTATGGCAAATACCTAAATATCTTCTTTATTAAAATTGTGGTAGAATTAAAAAATATATTAAAATAAGTTAAACTAAATAAATAACATGGTATAGAGTTTAAGTCTAAGTAGACTTAATAAATAAATACATTATAGAATTTTTGCCTAAAATAAACTATAATCAATGCATAAAAACATGCAAAAATTGTTAAATACTATTATTAAAAGTAGAATTTACACAATTCTTCAGTTATCAGTACCAAAAAATGCAGGAGCAGGAACAAACTGCTGACCTAAACTTTTGGGTCTCGTTCCAATTCGTGCTAAGGAACTGTACTGTGCCGGTGAGAAACTTCCTTCGTCTGAAATTGAACTTTTCTTTCAAACATTGCTGTTTAGTGATGCTCTAAAATCCGTAATATAATTCTAACATTATTCTGTGCTTTAATACATAAAGTATCTTTATGAAAACGGGTTGAGTGTTAAATGAGTGATATTTGAACTCGATTTGGAATGCGGTTGGATCGGGGTCATCGCATCAAAACAGGAAGTTTTACAGCTTCTAGCTAGTTTGTTAGCCTGCGAGTTTTGATGAAGCTCGTTTTGTGGTCGTTTGAACGACTCATTCCATGTAGTGCTGTTTTAATGTGTGTTTTATTTAATTAGAATATGTGTAGTTTTATCGGCTTGTGTTTGAATGATGTAGCTTACATTTTTAGTCTATAGTTTTAAAGAGTATCCAGCTAGCGTGTCGAGCTAACGGTTAGCTGCTGTTAGTTTGACTTGACCGCTAACCGGACGGCAGCATAACATGAAGTTATGGAAGAGCGAAGGCTAAAGAGAAAGAGCACCAAGTCCTCCACCAACACAGCGGCTCCGACAGGAGGTTCTGGCCGGAAGAGCACCGCTTCCTCCGGGGGCAGGCATGTCGGCTACAGCCACAACACGGGGGCTAATTCCAGCCAGAGAAACAAGAGCAGGAGGTAGCATCATTGCAGCCTGAAAAACATTTCCTCCTCTTATAGTTCACAGAAATCATTCAAATGTTGTTTTATTTTGTAGCTGTGTTAATTGTACATCTTGCAAACTCTCCTTCATCTGACAGTTTCTGTCCTGTTTTGCAGGGTAATCCGAGATAAGCCCAGAAATCAGCCGGGTTTGGGTGGTAAAGCCCCCCCGGGCCAGGGCCAGGGCCAGGGCCCGGCAGCACCTACCATCCAACACTCGTTCCTGACTGACGTCTCAGATGTTCAGGAGATGGAGAACGGCCTCCTCAGTCTCCTTAACGACTTCCACTCAGGGAAATTACAGGCGTTTGGTAACGTTTAAGCCCCTTGCACATAATATCCTGTGTATTTATATTTGTACACTATAAAAATCAAGATGCTTAGTAGTGTCTTGGCAGAAAAGACTGGTGTTTGACTAAAAGTTTGTATAAATAAAAGTTTTAAGAAAATTAGATCAAATAAGTAAAGTATTTGCACCTTGCACATTCCTTGTTTTTGTCACTTAATTGTTTTAGATCAACTCTTATTATACAAAGATAACTGGAGTAAATAGAAAAGGCAGTTTTAAACTGATGATTTTATGCATCAAGAGGAAAAATACAGTATCAAAACCAGATATAAAGAGACACTATTTCAGAACATCAGACTAAGTCGGACATTGTGGTGGTAGTGTGATTGTCTGGGGTTGGAACCATGAATTCTGCTGTCTACCAGAAAACCCTGAAGGAGAATGTCTGACCTTTGACCTTAAACAGGCCATTCATTCTGGAAAACCCTCCAATGTGGCTGATTTGAAACAATCCTGTAAAGAAGAGTAGGGCATAATTCCTCCACAGAGACTCATTAAGTTACTAAGTTTAGTTCAGGAGGCAAATACTTTTCTCACAGCTCTGTGTATTAAAACGCTTGTTCTCTAAGAGTGAGCTGCTTTTGTTGTTCCAGGTAACGAGTGCTCCATTGGTCAGATGGAGCACATCCGAGAGATGCAGGAGAAGCTGGCCCGCTTGCACTTTGACCTCTATGGTGAGGTTGATGAAATGCCTGAGGACCAGAGGAAATCGGCCTGCGACACCAACATGGACAAGTTACTTCTTAATGTAAGACTTTTAAGAATGTTTAAAGTCATCTATGGTTTAAATAAGTTGAGTAAAGTCTCATTTTTATCCTTCACAGCTGGAGGAGCTGAGTTCTTCCATGTATCCTTGTGATGTTTGACAATCTCCACACCTAGTCTTCATTCTTCCTTAAATCATGCTCTTTTTTGTTGTTTCTTTACAACCTAAAATATTTTCATTTATTTCACTTGACCGTGCTCTTCCAGTCAGAAACTGAATCTAGCTGACGCTCAAGAAATCCTGAGGACGTCCAGCGTGTGATGGTTTAACTTTTCCAAAACCTTATTTTTTGTTTTATTTTACTCGACGGGAATGTAACAAACGAGATAACAAATCGATAGGCACTTTCTTTTATGTATTATTATAACAAATTGCAGCAAAGCTGTTCACTGATGTATTTTGTTAAGGAGATTTTACTGAAATGCACCAGCCTGCTAAAAGAAAAACAGTCTTATTTTACTAAAGAACAAAATGTCAAACTGTTAACTATTTCTGTTATGATTAACAAGTTACTTTGTTACAGTTTGATGCATTTTGACCTGTTAATTAAATTCCATACAGCCTAGATTTGGAAAGTATTGCTAACCAAAGTGATCTACATGATTCCCCCATTCCTATTGAAGACGCAGATTGTAATTTCTTAAATTATCGACAAAAATGTTTAGTCAGAGTAGTAAATAAATATGCAAAACTTGACTAAAAGTCTTTAAAATCAGCCAAAAACCAAGGTGTGCACATTAGATTGTGTGCAGAAGGTTCTTCCTGTTTGTGGCCTGATGCATGGGCGTAGATTTGGCATGACATGTCCCCACCAATAGTACGTGCAGCTCTGCAGACCAGGTGCTGTGTGCAGACGGACCTGTGTCCAGGGTAAGGAGGCGTACATGTCTGAATCGACCGGCACGAGCCACGGGCATTTTCACGGTGATAGTAACTTTGTGCCGATCTGGACTGGGACCGGTGTTAAAGGACTGATCGCTTTAATCTGCACTTCCTGCCCCCCTCGGGAAATCCCGTCCCATTCTGGTCCCCACCAATGTCAAGAGCAAATCTACGCCATTGGCCTGATGTCACCTTTTCAGTGTCAGAACATGTTTTTGCACATAAATCACAAAAAGCGCACCGCAAATCATTACAGTTTGATAGAAAAAAAACGAGAAATCCAAATGTTATCACAGTCATGCCTTAATTTCTATTCATTTAATCGTTTTTGCCTTATTTTTTGTAAGTTTAAATAACTTTAATAATCATTTTAGCTCACAAGTTTTGAGATAATCACATTGATGCTGCTTAAATCAGAAATTGTTTGGTCATTTCTACTTTTTAAGAGTGTTTTGGAGGGGTGTGGGTTTTATTATTAATTATTTGCTGACTTTTATTCATAATAAATGTGTTGAATATGAATTTCTTGGCTTTTTTGTATTTTTAAGAAAGTAAAGAACTTGGTTTAAATGGAAGAATGACAATTGTTGACAGGAAAATTAGCTTAATTTTTCCTCATGGATGTTAATTTTAGACATCCTTAGGTCTTCATGAAAACATCTTCAGAATAAACAACCTCAAAGGTCAGACTGTAGATGAAAATTGAATCAAGTATCAAGAAGAAAAACTTTTTTTTTTTTCCCACACAAAAAGCAGTCTTCAATCAGTTTATGATGTCAGACCTTATTTATATCTGTGGAAGTTAAAGAAAATCACTTTTCTGATGCCATTTTGAATGACAAGATTTTTGTTGCCTCTTCATCAGTCAACTTATTTCTAATATGCCTGACATAAGGAGCTGTTTGATTTCATGTCTCAGGCTTTCCTGTGACTGAAAGTGTCCCACATGGACACCATACTTTTATTTAGTCCGTTCCATGATAAAATTAATGTTTAGGTTACTCAGCTGTTTAGGTACCTTAAATATCAAATGTGTCACTGTTTATTATTTTTTATGTGACAAAATTTGAAGTTTGACTTTAATTTGGCTCAAATAAAAAAAAACTCGAATCTGCTAGTATGAATGTTTCGGTATTATTGTCTTGTTTATTTAGCAGTCCTGTTAATTATTAACGCCCAGGGCTGATGTTCCTGTTAAGGAATGCTCTCCTCCCATTGTTGATGCGTTTCTAAGGTAACAGGCAGCAGAAAGCCGCCTTTAGCAGGGAAGGAAGCTGAGAATTTAACTTTTTAATCAGGATTTAATCATTGTTAAAAAATGGCGACGAGCCCGTTTTCCGTCCCTCACTCGGTGAAACAGTGGCAGCTGAACGGGACGGACTACGAGCCGCAGAGAGGCCCCAGACTGCGGACTGAGACCCGGTTCAGCACCTGGACTCCGCTAAACCACCCGCAGAGCAACCAGCAGGTCAGAGGATGAATAAATAAATAAATCCTCCAGCTGGAGGTTAATACAGGTGTTCTGGTACAGTAGGAGGCTAATTAATTACCCGGATGTAGAACAGGCGGGTCAAAGTTGCTCAGCGCCATATTGAACCAGCAAAATGTCACTCAGGTAAAAGGGGTTTTAAAAACATTATATATAGTATTTAAAATTGAAAACAATATTTGTGATTAAATTATATTATTGAAAACGCGTTACTTTTATACAGAACCGTGAGCAAAGGCTAATATGGCTTGCGTTTTTTGTGTCTCTAACAAATTCAAGGGCTTTCCAATCATTTTTTTACCCAAAAAATATGCTTTAAAGTTTAAAAAACAAGAAAATACTAAAGATAGTTTGTAGTTTTCTTTGTAAAATCAGGAGGTTTTAATCTAATTTTGGGGACAAGAGGCAAAAAGTCCACACATGGATGCTAAAACTTGCTAGCTAATGGATCACCAGGTCTCAAAAAGGTTTACTTCTATATAAATATTTAGCAAAATGTCATTAAAAATTTAATTACATGAAATAATCACTCATTTTGTTGCAGCCTAAATCTAAAAAAATTTTCTTTTTAAAATTTTTAATAATTAGGAAGAAGAAACTAATTTTGTAATACTTTAAGTTAAAACTATGAATGTTTAAAAGTAACCTAGCTAAAAGCTAATTATTTAAAAAAATAATTTAAAAGTTAAAAAGCACCAATTTTACTAAATAAATAAAATACGTTCACAAAAAGTACAAAAATTCAAGAAAGGAAACAAAAAAATTAACTTATTTAAATAGCTCAAATTTAAAAGTTCAAGTACAAATGCAAAAAAATTTTATAAAGAAAAACTAAACTTACTAAGTTAAAACAACATAAAATATAGTTGAAACTACAAACATTCAGAAGGGGGGTGGATATAATTTTTAAAAGTGTATATATAAAAGTTCTAAAGTACAAATATCTTTTAAAAAATTAAAGAAAAACTAATTTCTGAGATAAAATGTTAACTAAATAATTTTAAAAATATTTATAAAAAATTATATATATTAAATGTATGTATGTATGTATAATATATAAAATTTGCTAACGATTATGACAGAAAACAATCAGTAGAGTGGATTAAAGCTCTCTACATAAATGACTGCCTCAGAATAATATGCAGAAGAATAAAGATCCAGCAGTTTGGTTCTGATCCACTGAGGAAAGTAGTATTCCCACATAAGGAGATGTTATTCGGTTCCACTTTATTTTGTGCTTCAAGTCCAGGTCAGAATAGCTTAACTCCATTTTTTAATAGAATATTTTCTAACTCAGAGAGAGAGAGAGAGAAATCTTTTCTGGAGTTGATCAAACTTCCAGTTTGACCCCTGACCTCTAGGACTCTGTTTATAATTCAGATTGGATGAAAAACCAGATTAATGTGACTTTTGACTTTATAGTGAAGCAACCAGCTGATAGACCCTGTCTGTAACATGACCTGCTGCTGATCAAAGTTGATATCTGTTTCAAACGAGAGGCAAAACTAACCTTTGGCTTTTACTCTATTGTACCAAACCATGACTTAGGTCAATAGCATTTATTAGTACTCAGTATTGGCAAGTATTCAACTGTAAGTATTTGTACTCATTTAGGGAAGGACTCAGGACTCACTGGAGGGATTATATATACAGGAACACGTTGGGATTCTCCAGAAGGAGCTGGATAGTGTTGGTGGAGAAATAAATGTTTTTTTCCTCTGGATCTGTTACCTCTTCAGTCAGACCTCAAGATGGACGGATAAAACACTTGTTACTAGATCCAGGCGTTTGTCTCTGTCTCTTATGTCTCTCGTCTCCTCCTAGTTGTTTGAGGAGCGGGTGGATCTGGTGCGGCGCTGGTTTGACTTGTGGACCGACTCTCAGAGGAAACAGCTGCTGGACTCTCTGTTCACACGCTGCTCCAAGTCCCAGCTCAAGTAAGGAACAGAGTTCAGTCTGAGTGAGTTTACAGTGGTGTGAGAAAGTGTTTGCCCTCTTCCTGGTTTCCTATTTTTTGTATGTTTGTCACACGTAAATGTTTCAGTTCAAACACATTTAAATATCAGACAAGAAGAACAAGTTAAAACACAATGCAGCTTCTGAATAAAGGTGTTTGTTATTAAGGAGAAAAAATCCAAACCAACACTCTGTCAAAAAGTTTTTGCCCCCTAAATTTTATAGCTGCTTGTGTCACTACTGGTGTCAACAACTCAAATCCAGCGTTGGTGATAACTAGTAATGAGTCTCTCACATATCTGTGGAGGAATTTTCTTTACAGAATTGTTTAAATTCAGCCACACTGGAGGGTCTTCCAACATGAACGACATGTCTAAGGTCAAAGGTCAGACATTCTCATTCAGGATATTTCTGGAAGACAACAGAATTCATAGTGGTCCAGGTCCTGAAGCAGCAAAGCAGCTCCAGACCGTCACACTACCACCACCATCTCTGATGATGATGTTTTTCTGGAATACAGAGTTAGTTTTTTTTTTTTTTTTGCCAAAATATTTTTTAATTTAGCTTTAAGTCATGCAATTACAATCAATCTTATGAATACAAATTTGTCCATGCAAACTTAATAATTTCATTACATGAATTTAAACCCCCAAAAAGAAAAAAAGAAATGAAATATCTAAACAGAATAAAAAATAAGTAAATAAATAAAAAATAAAATTTAAAATGGTGAACAATGCTTCTCTCTTCAACAGATGTCATTATGCATAAAAAGGAAAGTATAATATAACATATCGTCTTATCTCCAAAACACCCCCCCTCCCTTTTATTTATTTATTTATTTATTTATTTTATTGTGGCATTCCTGCTTAAGCTATAGGACTGCAAGTTTCATTGTCTCAAAAATCCAAAGAGTCATCTATTGAGTCTAAGTCTTTAATAAAGTTAGCAAAAGGTCCCCAGATCTTGTCAAATAAGTGTTGTTTAGATTGCCTGATGTATGTTATTCTCTCTAAAGGGAGGCTAGACATCATTTGTTTTAACCACTGGGTGGCGCTGGGTCTGTTTACATTCTTCCAAGACAAGGCTATACATTTCTTTGCTGACAACAAGCCTATATCTATAAAGGTACATTCAGTTTTACTATAATTATGCTTGTCTGGGTACAAAGCTATAGGGAACAGTTTTGGATCCATTGTTATTGATTTAGATATAATTTTCTCAATTAAGTTTTTCACCTCTTCCCAGAAGATTTTTATTTGTCTGCACTCCCACATACAATGTATTAGAGTCCCTTTGGAGCCACACTTTATGCATACATCCGGTATATTGTTATTGTATTTATTAAGTTGAACAGGTGTGACATACACTCGCATGAGCCACTTATATTGTAGTAGAATACAGAGTTAGTTTTACTCCAGACGAAACGGGACACACACCTTCCAGAAAGTTCAGCTTTTGTCTTGTCAGTTGACTGAATATTTTCCCAGAATTGAAAGTGAGTCCTGCAGAGCTTTAGATGTTGTTCTGGGTTCTTTTGTTCTTGAGTTTCTTTAGATCTGGACATGATGTGTTGCTTTTTGAGATCTTTTAGCCTAGGAAACCAGGATGGGGCAAATACTTAATCAGACCACTGTATAAACCCCTGATGATCTGAGCAGGTACTGCAGGGACCTGCTGATTGAGACGGTTCCAGTAACCAGAGTGGACTTCACAGCGGTGCTGCCTCGGTTTTTATCCCTGTACATCATGTCCTTCCTGTCCCCTCTGGACCTCTGCAGCGCCGCTCAAGTCAGCTGGCACTGGAGGGTTCTGTCAGAGCAGGTGAGAGATCCAGAACTTTAAAATGAGTTATTTAGTAAAAACAAACTGATTCTGGTTTTTGGTCCAGGACTGTCTTTGGGCCGGCCGCTGCACCAGAAGAGGCTGGTTCCTTCCTTACTCTCCTGGAGGAAAAGAGTTCGGAGCCTGGAAGAACCACTACGTGTCCTGCGCCTCCACACTGGACATGCTGACCCCGCGTGAGGCGTCTGCGATGTACGGAGCCCTCAACCAGTCGAGCCTGGAGTCGATGGAGGAGGAAGAGGAGAGGAGGAATGAGAGGAGGGTCAGACAGAGATTCAGAGACCTGCTCCTGGAAGAGAAGAGTGAGTCCAAATGAAGAATACAAAGTATTTTTTTATGGTGTTGTGCTTTTCCTTCTAAAATCTGACAGCATCTCTGTCCCAAGATGTGATTTTAAAGCTTTTAACAAGAATTAAATTATGTGATTTCGGCAGAAACATCAATGAGAAACAGGAGACCGTGGGGCAGCAACACAAAGTCAGAAGGAGCCAGAGGTTCAGTTGGGTCAGGGTTAAAGGTCAGCTCCTGGTCCTATTTCTCCTGGCAGTCAAGGACAGCTGAGTCCTCCAGCTCCAGTCTCAGCCTGGACGGAGCTCAGAGCTCAGAGAGAGGTCAGACGTCTGGCAGCAGGTGATCCTCCTCATGTTAATTACAGTCACACAAAACATTAGTTATGAACCTCAGTTTTAATCTAAAATGCAACTTTTTTGTTTTTTGAGCTTTCAGGGAAATGTTTCCTATGGAAAGGCTTCTTTTTTTAAAACAACCTGAACTTTATAGATAGTTGGAATAGACGAAAAATCACAGAATTTAGGAAATCATAAAATGTTCCAAATGGATCATATTTGGCTCCTTAGGATCATGATAGTGGTCTGATCTGAGCTGTTTGATCTCTTGTGGCCCCAAAACTTTACACAGGACTTCAAATAGAAAAACATCAAGTGCATAAAATATTTTCACTCAGACATTCTGATAAGTCTGAACTGATTTAGGTTTGATTTCATAACTCTGATCAACATGTTTTCTTAAAGCCGCACTCTGGAGGATTTCATCAGGAGAGCAGTTTTTGAATCTAGCGTCCAAAGGCTCCTCCTCAAAACATCTCGACACGCGCGTCCGGTCGCGTGTGCGCGCGTGCACGCGGCGCATATACTTCGGACATGAACTGTACCGCTCAATGTGTAGGGTTTAATCACTCACAGTTCACAATCTTATTCCAACAATACTACGAGGGTCTGAAGAGCCCTCTCTGTCCCTGCTGCTTCTGATATTAGCTCTGTTAGCAGAGAGCTGCTGCTGGACTCTGAAGCTGAACTTGACTCGGCCCTGGATGAACTTTCTGAACAAAATAAACGCATAATCCTGTCAAGCCTTGCCATTCTGTGAGGTGAAAGGTTTAAAATAAAAATAAATCCATCTTTAGCTGGGGAATGGGTAGGTTTTTAGTAGAAATGAGCCGTGAGTCCTCAGTGAACGGCTGAGATGGCAGAGAAACACACGGAGCGTCCTGTACGACAGCGCCCCCTACTGGTACAGGTTTGGTCGATGCGCGTGCATGTTCAGAGAATGCAGAAATTTGGATTTCATTGGCTGAAAAATGCCGGCGGCAAGAAATAATGGAAAGGGGTCTCTAGGAGGAAGGAGGGTCTTCATCAGAATGACAGATGTTGTGGAACTCAACCCATAGATCAGAGTTTAGACCTGAAATATCATTTAAAACATTTAGAAAACTTTGATACAGAGAAAAATAATCCAGAGAGCCGCTTTAACTGTAAGTCCTTCAATATCACTGAGACTTTACCATATTGACCCAAATATAAGACGAGGTTTTTTCATTGAAAATAATGTGAAAATGCAGGTCGTCTTATAATCATGGTCTAGTTGTTTGGGGTCATTACACGACCGCACCAGCAGAGGGCGCAGGCTTTTTGTAAAGGCGTCAACAACAGGAAGCTGAGCTCAGGTCGCGATGGGACCGGACCAAACTTACACCGGGGATTAAGATGCCCGATGATCAATCCAGCCAGGTCCACTTCCAGACCCAGGGCAGGTGCTTTCAGGGTGAGCAGCTCAGCGTGGACGTCTGTCCAGGTGAGGGATCGCGTTTGTCGATCCACACACCTGAGGTGCTCACACAGCTGCAGAACCTCGGCCCGCTGGCCTGGTTCTGCACGTATTATTGGTAGGTATGCAGTGCTATTTCTATACTCTTGCACCTCATGCACAGAGAAAGAGAGAGATGGAGACTTGGAGCCAAAGAAAGAGCGAGAAAGAGATTTAACTGAACTTTTTTCTCTTTTTTCCCAATTGACTGAAATCTGTCACCACCACAGAACTTTAGCCCCTGATTTATAGACAAATATTAAAGCAGTCTGTAATTACAGTGTTATTTAAATGACTTTAAAGAAACTATTTTCATTGAAAATTTGAGAAAAAGTGAATGTATTATTTTTGTTCTGAAGATTAGTCTTGGAAAGAGGGGGTGTTGTCTTATAATCGGAGTCGTCCTATATTCGGGTCAATATGGTACAGTGATCCCTTGTTTATCACGGTAGTTACGTTCCAAAAATAACCCGCATTAGGTGAAATCCGTGATGTAGCAGTTTTAATTTTTTACGATTATTCCAGATGTTTTAAGGCTGTGAAACCCCTCACACACGTTACACACTTTTCTGAGACAGACATTAACATTTTCACACCATTCTCTCTTCTTTAAACACTACCAGACCATCAGAACGGCAGAATAAATAAATGAATTGATGCGGTGCAGCACCGATCACCTGCTGAGAAGAGGCTTTCTTACCTCCCGCTGTGCTCCCATGAAGGAAGGGAGCACGAGGTTGCGACTCGGTCTGCGGTCCAGCGGAGCGGCACCGCTGTTCTTGGGTAGTCCAGCGTGCAGTGCGCATTCTCTAGAGAGGAATCAGGACGCACTGCACTCAGCGACACTCAGGCAATCGCGCTATACGGAGGAAATCGACTGACAATGGTCAGGACGCAGAACATAATGCGCTGTAAAAAAAAAAAAAAGCACGCAAATTTGCACACAAAAAAAAAATCTGTGAAACTGCAAGTGCATGATAAGTGAACCGTGTTATAGCGAGGGACCGCTGTACTCCTAAAAGCTGTTTGATTCGTTTCACATCCATCATACTGTTTATTTATCCTGATTGATGATGAATCATGTTTTCCCTCTAGTGAAAGGGAGCCTAAAGCCAAAGGAGTGTCGTCTTCTAACAGTGATCCCTCCTCTCCTGCTTCCCTGCTGCTCGTCTCCAACAGAATACCAGCTTATGAGGTAAAAAATAAAGTTTATTTGTTATCATTGAGAGGAGAAATCAGACAAGTTAAAGGGATAATTTAGAGACATGTCCCTGTTTTTTCTCTTTAACCCAGATGGTTCTGAGTGGTGTGAACGCCGGAGTGACGGTGGTTCTGTACGACCACAGAGGGACTCTCTCAGCTCTGTTGATCCAGGTGGAGAGAGCTGCTTCAGGGCGGCCGGTGCAGAGAGTCGGCCTGTTGGCTCCAGGAGGAACAGAGGAGGTTCATCTGCTCAGAGGTGAGACTTTATCAGCTCTGGAACAGATTCATCAATTTCTTTTCCACCAACTCTGTTTTATTCTTGATCGATTCAGACTGTAGCTTATCAGAGAGGACTTTAGTGACCCCTGATCACAGGGAATTCTGGGAAAAACTGTGCAGCTGGGTGACAGAGACACAGGAAGGAGGCGGGATCGACATCTTCTGCCCTCTGGCTGCATCTGGTAGCACACACACACTAAAAACAAATACATACACGTGCACTAATTTCTAAAATAAACAGTTTATTTGTTGACTCTTCCCAGCATCAGGAGCAACTCTCCTCCAGAACCTCTCCACGCTGACTGGGCTGCAGATTCGAGCTCCGTTGGGTCTCGCCACTGGAAGTTTCCAGAACAGTGAGTTAGAGTGGCTTCTAAACTAAAATGAGCAGCTCATATTTGTTAAAGCCATAATGAATATGGAAAACTACAAAAGCATCAAACAGGATATTTTAAAACCAGCAGTAATCATGAACAGTGAGAGCTCTAACCACTCATAACATTTAAAACAATAAAGATTTATTCAAACTAGGACATTTTTAAAGATATTTTGGAGCATTTCAATGTAGCTGCTGCCCAGAACTCCCAGCATCAACTTTGTAATAATCTAATCTGAGACAAAAAGTTTATGATTTGGTGTATAAACCTTATAACGAGTGTGAAGTGCTTCCACCAGTGTTTGCACGGTGGCGCAGTTGTTAGCACATCTTTCCTTCAAAGTTACAGGGCATTAAAATGGACAACAATTGTCACAGAATTGCATTGTGAAAACAATAAATGTTTTTTTTAATCATTATTTAGTCCTCAGTGAGTGGTCAGGGGGTGATCTTGGTGCTGGACCCTTGGATCAACACCGAGCAGCTCCAGCGCTGCAGTACTTGAGTGACGCTGTTCTGCAGGCCTGGTGCAGACAGACTCAGTGCATGGAGGAGGTTCTGCAGGAGCTGAGGAGATCTCTGGAGTCGCAGCTCCAGCAGAGCAGCCTGCAGGCCAGAGGCCGAGCTCTGGGTAGGATTCACACACAAATTAAAAAGAAACGCACTTTATATCAATTTAAAACCACTTAAATGTTTTTATAGGCCATTTTCTGTGGGAGAAAACATGCTTGGATAAGATCTGTGTGTCTAAAGAACTCAGTGAGGCTCTTACAGAGGGACTTGTTGCTCTCACTGATCAGGAAGAGGTGAGAGTTGCTGCGAATGAGTTTTAAAATTCAGCAGAATGAGAAGAGAACTAGTTTTTTACCTTTGCTCACCTTCAGACCAGACCAGTGGAGTTTCTGTCCTCCTTCCTGTTGAAATGGAGTCAAGAGGAGGACAAACAGAAAACCAGCGCAGCAGCTTCTAATAGTTTACACACATCTTCCAGGCTTTTATCTGATCAGTCACAGGTGTGTGTTCTTTTTTAAATAAGATTTAATAAAGAACACCCAACTAATCAGTTGTCTTCTGTCTTTAGGTGGTTCTAGATTGCAGACATTCAGTTGTTAAAGAGCTGCACCACAGCGAGTGTCTTTATCTGAGGAGGCTGAGCTCCATTCTAACGGTAATATTTTGATATTTCTTCTCAATAACTGACCTACGAAAACACAAAAACCTCACACATAAAATAATCCATGTATTAAGTTTCACTGTACTGGTCATATCTGCCTTTTAGCTCATCAGGAGAATTTGAAGATTTTTACACCCAGTAATGGTAACGTTTACTAAGCAGCACAGGGTTTCCTCTACATCAGGGGTGTCAAACTCATTATGGTTCAGGGGCCACATGCAGACAAATTAGATGTCCAGTGGGCCGGACCAGTACAATCCTAAAATAATTACCTATAAATAACAAGTGCATGTTTTCCCCTTGTTTTCATGCAAGAAAAATTACAAGTACATTTGAAAATCTTCACATTTATTCAAAACTCTTTTACAAAACACAAGATAAATAAATATTTCTTAAGACAATTGTGCAGAAGTACACAAAACTTTTATTGTCTTAAAATATTAATAATAAAAGATTTCCAACATGTGGAAACACCTGGATGAGAGAATCATTTTTTGCAGTGTTCAGACTGACCCACGGTCTGGTCTGGAGACTTCTGCCTCGTTTTCAATGAGGGTCTCTATTGTTTATAGACCAGTGTGGGTTTGGTACTGGTTTATCTTTTCAAACAGAGTTAGGGTCTGGGTTTAAGGAACTCAGTGTTTCATCTAAAACTGTATAAAACCAGTAAATCCAGGTGATGCTGACTGGACACCATCAGTTTCACCATGGTTTCATTTAGATCAGGTCTGAGGGAAAACCCAGATCTGGATCCAAACCCATTCAGGTCTTTGTTCCTCAGTGTCAGGACGGTGATCTGTGCGCCCAGCTGACGTCCAGCTCTCTAGTTAAAAATATCAGCTTCAGCTCAGCGATGCTGTAGCTGAGTGCGTGTCGAGTGTTGAGCCAGAAACGAGCCAAACGCGCGGACCAGGACGCACAGAGCGCAAACATTCAGCTTGGGCACTGATCTCTGTGCGTAACGCGATCGGAAGCCCTGGCCTCACGCTGTGACTAGATGTGGAGGATTCGTCACTGGCCAAGTTGACAGGCGCAGCGCGAGGAGGACGGCAAGTTCGGTGGCGCGCTGCGGCTCTTCAGCTTGGCTCAGCTGTCATCCAACAAACACACTTTGGATGCGGCGCACCGTTTCTACTGGCTGGAATAAACCTATAAAGGCTAGACGTGCAGTTTCACCGCCGATCCTTTTCGGTTTTTGTGGTGAAAGGACAGAGCGGAGGGCTGAGTTTTACGGCGACCGCGTAGACAGGTGAAACGAGTGTGGCGGGCTGGATCCTCCGAAGGAGGACATTGGCACGGGCTGCGTGCGTCAAAGGTCTGATTTGAACATCTGGACAACAGGAAATGATGCTGACAAGAGCTCAGCCTTGCTTCAAATGCAAGTTGCGTTAATTGCGTTATTTTTTTAACGCGTTATTTCTTTCATAATTAATTAATCATGATTAACACGTTAAAGTCCCAGCCCTAATTTTTTTATTTTCAAAACTCATCCAGTGGGCCGGATCAAACCCCCTAACGGGCCGGTTTTGGCCCGCGGGCCGTATGAATGACACCCCTGCTCTACATGTAAATTGATTGTGGCACATCACCACGGCTAAATAAAAGCCGCCACACCTTCAGAATGAAGTTTTAAAAAAAACAAAGATTGGAACCAGTGTGGGTATAAAAAAACGCTGAAATAGTCCACGTTCCAGAGCAGGGCGAGGGACAAACTCTCCGCTAAACTCTGCAGGATGAGAGCAGCAACGCTCCATTAGTGAAACTAAAACAGCAGTCAGCTGTAGTCAGATCATCAGAGTGTAATGACGAGGACGATATCGCACTGACAACGTGGATTTAATGAAAGAACTACAGCTCAGGAGACGTAGCGCAGGTCAGAAACAGGTCATTCCTGTTTTAACTTTCAAACTTAGTCACTGAGGCCAGACTAATTTACATTTTTATAATGAGCTAATACCCTTGATTTAATACATTTTAATATTATTACTGACTTTGATTCATTTATTTCCATAATTTTACACCATTTACAGAAATACTCAGTTCCTTCTCTTCGGTGTAATGTTTTCCATGCCCCCCCCCCAGACAGCCCACCACCACGGTTTTAAAAAATTCTAGAGGAAACCCTGGGGATTACCAAATCCCAAGTAGGGATGCACCAAAATGAAAATTCTTGACCGAAAACCGAAACACCAAAAGAAATGATTATGTAAATTATTAGAATCATAGCATTTGTGGCTATGATGTGTACTAGCCTCACTAAAATCAAGGTATTGCAATAAATCCATTACAAAACTATGAAAACAATGATGAGGAGAGGAGGGAAAATACTGTCTGTAACTTGGAGAAGCCTCTGTCTGACAATGTGACAGCAGCAGCACTCAGCAGCCACTTCATCAGGGAGAATAAACAACACTCTGGTTCTTATCTGACTCGGGTCCACTCAGGGCTGGACTGGGATAGAAAAACATTGTGGCAGCCCAGCATGGTCTTACAGGTGATGTTCGGTTTCTGTCCGGGGGGGCTTGAGGGCTGTAAGCTGTGTCACGCGCGTGTATGCCTCCTGTCGCTCGGAGCCGTGCACCTTTCCAGCACTCTGCCACGGTTTGGGCGAGTCTTCTACTCTCACAGGACCCGTTCCTGAAGTGGGCTGCCATAGAACGCTACATGCAAAATCGCTTTTAACTTTTTCTCACGTGCTGGCTGCGCTATTTGCTCGTGACGTCACAGTTTCGGCCGTGTTGTTTCGGTGATTTGGGCGTTTCAGCCGAAAACTGAAAGTGCACTTTTGGGTCACTTCCGGCCGAAAATTTTCGGTGGCTGAAATTTCGGTGCATCCCTACTAAGCAGTGACTGTAGAAGTCAAGAATTACAAAATTCTGCTGAGTTTATTGTAACAGTAAACTGGACCAGATTGATTCCATAGAGCAGAGGTGTCCAAAGTGTGGCCTGGGGGCCAGATGTGGCCCTCAGAGTGATTTTGTGCAGCGCTCAACTGCATTTCAAGAATGGTAGAAAATAGTCCTCCAGCAGGATGCTGAGGCAGAGATTTCAGAATATTTCAATGTGAAGCAGAACAACAACAAAAACTACAGGTAAATTAAAATCATTTTAAAATCAAAAAGATTAAGTCCAAACCTAAAGTATTTGCCTTATATTAAGCAGTTTTCTTTCTTTTGAGCCATTAAATTTGATTATTTTTCCAAATAAACATACAAGACCCTTTTTATGTCTTGTATCAACACAGATTTACCAATCATTCTCTAGAAAAACATTATTTATAAACACAGAATGAAATAAATTTAGCATTTTTTTCCCCCAAATAAAAAAAAACTCATTTCTGTGGCTCGTGAATAATTTCAACTTGGGGATTTTGGCCCTCGTCTTGAAAAGTTTGGACACCCCTGCCAAAGCAATAACAAAGAAATATAAAGATGGCTGCTGCATACTGTTCGAAACATAAAGAATGGAAATTATGTTTGTTTTGATAAATCTCCCAGCTGTCAATCCTTGAGGCTCATGTTTGATTATAAAATAAAAACACCTTCTAAATGTTGGCGAGCCAGCCTAGCCTAAAGAAGTATTTTTTGATGATGTTTTCTTAAAGTGAACTCTTGTGCAGTTTGTCCTTCAGGGCCACCGTAGAGTCATATCAGATTGAAAAGGTAACATACTCCACTGATTTGTGTGTATTTGGTGTTGAAGGTGTACCAGGAGCCACTTACAGCAGCTCTAAACTCCAACAGAGCCATCCTGAGCTACGCCGACATGCAAATTATCTTCAGCCCTGTTACAGTAGTAGCAGAGTTGAACAGGTAGACACACACACACACACACACACACACACACACACACACACACACTGTTATGGTCTTGTTTCCCTACATTGAGGACTGGATTCAGGTTGTGTATTTGCTCCAGTGTGTTTCAGGCAGATCTACAGATCCGGCTGCAGCAGTGGGGTGCAGAGCAGTGTGTTGGAGATGTGTTTGTGAAGCTTTGCTCCAAACTGAGCGTTTACACCAACTACCTGAACAACTACAGCACTGCCCTCCGCACCGTCGATAAGGTGAAGTCAGGGTGTAGCTCTGCTCTTTGTTTCAGATGACAAAAACTGAATCTTTAAAATAGGGATGCACCGATCCACTTTTTTCACTTCGATTCGATACCAACATCAGAGGTTTAGTATCTGTCAATACCGATACGATGCCGATACAGAAAAACCACGCTGTAGTACCTAATGAACTATTTCTCACTATGTGAAAAAAACTAGGATAATCCTTTTTTGCAGGGCAACATATTTTTTCCTATTTTAAAAAACATATAAAATAGACAAATGTGCAGAATAAACATTTATTTTATAGCTGTGCACCAGTACAGGAATCCTAAACAAACCAACAGCTTCACATGGTTTGTAAAACAGTTAAAAAATAAAACTTCACCTGCAGTGCAGTTAGTGGTATAACACCTTAACCCATTTAAAATAAAGAACCTGAAACTGAGAACAGTAGCTTTACTACTTTGGTCAAACGTAAAAACAAACTGGAACAACGCAAACCCTCTATTAAATGTCTCAGTCAGTACAATTAGAAATTTAAAATACAATGTCAAATAAATTAAAGAGCTGAAACTGAGGGGGAAAAAAAACTTCACTGGCTGATGGGAAATATTAAAAATAATCATCAATCTGCTCTTTGCAGTGAGTTTGTGCAACTGTGCAAACAGAAATTAAACATCCATGATAAAAGAAACTTCACTAATCAACTTCACTTTCTAGCTTGGTAAACAAAATAAAAACAATCAGAGATCAAATCAAACTTTATTTGTATAGCACCTTTCATGCCACAGCGAGCAACACAAAGTGCTTGACAGATTAAAATGACCCATACAACCCACATTCCCTCCCTTTCCCACACATAGAACAATTATGACACTCTCCCCTCCCAGTCCACAACCCATTCCCAGGCACACATACACCCACACATACACATAAAAACCACAGTAAACACTATGTTGAGCTCAGATGGCTCCAGTAATGAGCAACACGCCATCAAGTGGGCCCTCTGCCTCGTCAGCTGTAGAACCAGGTCAGCAGCCACACATCAACCAAGGGCACCCGGGAATGGAGGGTGGCAACCCCCGCCACTGCCCGGGCCCTACCGGGGAGCGCCCGAGCCGCCACCGCCAACCACCGGCCCCAAGGCAGAGGGCTCCACAGAGGAAACGCTGGAGGATTAAAATGCGTAGCATATAAAATAACGAGAACTTAGGTATGAATAGTAAAATGACCAATAAAATGTGAATAAAAAGCTAAATAAATAATAATCAGTTAAAAGCTGATCTAAAAAGGTGGGACTTGAATCTATTCTTAAAGTGCCTGTGACTCCATATTTAAATCACTTTATATTAAACAGGTGTAATCTTTGATGCCTCTAGATTAGCGTTGCACCATTATAACTAAAAAACACTGTAATTATTTCCTAACGAGCAACTCAGAGATCAGAAGAAAGCGCCGCCTTCCGGTTCTGCTGGGTTTCTCCTTATTTGGCAGCCTGACACTTCTGCTGCAGCAGGGGGCAGTGCCGTCGCGTGAAAGAGAAACGAAACTGAAACTAAACACTACACGGTCTATGGGCAATGGCGGCGGCACTGCCTCGCTCCAGTTGTCGTGAACGTGCATGTGGGAGGAGAATTTACCATATAAGCAAGTCCGGATCACTATGACCTCATAGCGGGCTGGAGTGAAAAAAACTGTTTGAAACCTGGGTCTGAAATCTTGAAGAGCTTCTCACTGGCTGTACTAGGAGACAGATGGACGCCGTTTTTTGCTCTTTCTGGCAGGTTTAAGGTGAGAACTCAACGTTACAACATGATAGATAAGTCAGAAAACATGGAAACCGATGTCATGGGCACTTTAAAAACCTGAACGTTCTCTGCGGTCCTGAGGTCCTCTGGCAGCCCATTCCAGAGGCGAGGGCTGTAATAACTAAAAGAAGCTTCGCCGTGGGTGTGTGTCCTGACTTTAGGGATGACTAGGAGACGGCTGCCAGAGGAGCGCAGTGACCGCGAGGGTTCATATAGAAAAAGCAGTTCAGAAAGATAAGAAGGGCCAAGACCATTAAGACACTTAAAAACCATTAACAGTATCTTAAAATCGATCCTAAAACATACGGGGAGCCAATGCAGTGATTTTAAAACCGGAGTGATGTGCTCCTGCTTCCTGGTCTTTGTCAGGACACGGGCTGCTGAGTTTTGTAAAAGTTGTAGACCTGAAGTACTCTTTTTAGAAAGACCAGAAAGCAGGGCATTGCAGTAATCGATTCTACTGGTGATAAAAGCATCAGCGTCTCCGTATTGGCCCGAGAGAGAATGGGGCGGACTCTGGCGATGTTTTTGAGATGGTAAAAACCTATTTTGGTGACGTTTTTAATGTGAGGGATAAAAGTCAGCTCAGAGTCAAAGATCATCAGAGATAGTCCCAGCTTGACCACACATCCTATCAGTGATCTGATCAAGCAGATTTCTCAAGCTCAGCCTTAAGCATCAGTGGCAGGTTTCTGTTTAGGAACTTGAACGTTTCTGCTCTGTCAGCTGTGAGTCTGTTTCACACCACGGCCTATTTTTGCAAACACTTAGGTGGCGGCGAAGTAGCGTTGTTATCCACTTTAAGTGGTGGCGTGGGCTTCTCCTCAAACGTTAACGTAAGGCGTGGTTCTCCTTCAGCTGGTAATCCATACAGACACCGTTTAACGTAGTGCTGTGAGGCGCTAAGCTCTCATCCAGCCACTAAAAGTGACACGGGAAACGTATCGCTGTGCACTTTAACGTGCAGGTCAGGTTGAGCAGTTTCAAACAAATATTTTCAGCTCACCATGTTGTAGCGTGGCTCCAGGTGGTTCATTAGCAGCTGGAGTCCCTTATCTGCGCCAGAGTCCTCCGTGAGTTTTGTTACCTTCACACTATTAGGTGGAAACTCCGCATGCTCATAGCACTAGCGCGGCGTCACTCACAGCACATAGAAATAGACTGAATAGATCTCTCCCTATAGATCGGGAGCGGATCGGGCCCATCGTCACCGATAACCGATCTAGAATTTTCTTCTATATCTGTACCGATCCCGATCTTAAGATCAGATCGGTGCATCTCTACTTAAACATGTCAAACAAAAGTTTGTCTCTGCAGAAAAACAGGTTGTTTATTTATTAAACTGAAGACTGTTTAAAAATAGAGTTTTGGTGATAAGTATTACAGAAAAATGTATTTAAAAAACTGCAATTAGAAAAAGTATTTATGAATTATTAAACATTTTTATAACTCAATCCACTCAGATACTTTGCTGTCTGTTTCTAACCTAAGAGCTGCTCATTAGAGCTCTTTAACATTTATACCGTATGTTAATGTTGTATTTAGGACACACTGTAGATTCAGTTGTAATTATAAGTACTTGGAATTTATTTCAGTGTGTGTATTTTTTCATTGAAATCTTAGAGTTTTTTGTGAAATTGAAATGTGTAAAATTACAACTATATTTGTATAAAACAAAAATATTTATAGATAAAAGTATGATTTTTGGACATAGATCATAAACAAGCCTTTAGATAGATTTTTACACTTGTCCTTAGCATGTGTTAGCATGCTAATTTGTCGTTGGTGAGTGTCTGAGCTGCAAATAACCTTACAAAAGTCAACCTCCGTTTTTCTTGATAAACATGTTGGTTGTCCTATAGTTTGCTGGGCAGCATGTTTCTCTTCCTCCTATCCTGAAAATGACCAGATCTTCAGGTTTTTGATCCAGAGAGAGATGTGTTGCATTTAGACGTACATAGGAGATACTAAACTCTCAATAATTAGAAGTAAAGGGCCAAACAACAGCCATTAAAATTTATACTTGATAGTTGCAGTTAAGATATTGCTCAAAAAACATTGTGTTAAATATATTTGATATATTGACGATTCACAGCTGTGTTGTAAATACTTTGATTCTAATTCCCAGACAGTTTTACGGTAATTCACACCTTCACTTTTAGGCATGTAATCAACATATTCAAATACAAACCGGGCCGACAAACACCCTAACAACCCCTAAGAGAAGTGATGGAGTGGTTTGTGAGTTGGCTCGCCTTTATGGAGCTCACTACAATTTAAAAGCATGGATCTCAGTATTTGTTGTGGTTTTTTGTCTGATCTTACTGTGCACAAATTTTGTGTTGTGACTTTTTATGCACAGAAAGTTTGAAATGCGATGCTAATGATCAAACTGCTTCAGTGTAGGGAGGCTAGACCAGCATTTCGGGCTTTCCTGAAGAGGACAGACAGAACTCTCTCAACTCACATGCTGAGGTACGAGCTCTCACACACACACACTCTCTTTGCATTTATAAAACTAACAATACAAAATGTCCTACTCTTGTCTGTTAACGTTCTTTTTAATTGTCAAAATCACATTTTCCTTATGTGACTGATTAATTTGTTTTAAATCTACAACAGCCCTAGGATAAAGAAAATCTTAGTGTTTTAACTTTTGTCAGCAGATTTTGTATTTTTGTGTTTTTTGAACATTTAGTCTGACTTTGAGTGTGTGTGTGTGTTGAAGCCTACAGGAGCTGCTGCTATGTCCGGTGGGGAGGATCGAGGAGTATGTGACCCTCCTTCAAGCTCTCTCTGTAAACACACAACCTGAACACGCTGACCACACACACCTCAGCTGTGCCCTCAACACCATGCAAGAATTCAGAGAGTTTATACAAAAGGTAAATGTCACACACAGCTTTAATGTTTCTGCTCCCGTCTGGTTAGAATAAACGATGTTTTGTTGTGTTTTAGTTGAAGCGAGGCTCCGAGTCAGACCGGCTGCTGGAGGAAACTCAACAACTGATCCAAGGCTGTCCGGTTAGACGCTCTGTAATCGCTTTCCTTATTAGTCATTTTACGTTTATGTTGGATTATTTTGGGGTGTTTTTGTGTCCTGGTGCAGAACCTAAAAGAAGGAAACAGGCAGCTGATAATAACTCAGGAGGCGGTGCTGCTCAGAAGCCCAGATGAACAGATCCCAGAGTCACTGAGGTATAAACTCTGGGTATATGTTTTTATAAACTACTTGTTATAAAATCAAAAATCAGAAAATAACTAAACTTTTGATCTCATTTCAGGTTTCAGAACTTTGTTTTTTTTTCCCCTAAAGCAAAGTTTAAAACCTTTTTTTAAATCATTTTCTGTTCAGGACCTACGAGCAGGTGTCCGATGTGGGCCTCTTCCTGTTTACCGATGCGTTGGTGTTGACGAGGAGAAACGTGCACCACGTACCCTTCACAGTGTCCCACCGGAGCGCACACACATTCCTGGCTTCTGTCGCTCTCACCAGCCTGTCCGTCAGAGAGATCACACACACACGCTGTGAGTTTTAGCTTCAGTCCTTCAGTCCTCATGAAAGGAGTTTAACATCTCAGCTCCTTGTTGTAGACGTACGCCACGCGTTCATCCTGGAGAGTCCTTCACGTTGTTGGGTTTGCGCCACGGAGCGAGGTGAAGACAGAGAGGACTTCCTGTCTGTGCTGCGTTCGTCTGTAAGGTCTGCCCTGAGAGGACACCAATGAAGGTAGGCAAGGTTTAAACGTTTAAGACTAATAGAAAAAAGGTTTCTACAGTCAAGTCTCACATTTTTATTAACGGTTTAAAATAAGGGGCGTGGTGAGGGTATGGGGTTCCCTTCAGCGTGCATGGGACAGTTCACAGCTGGGATGAGAGACAGATCCTCCAAGTCTGAGGCCACGGTTCTTGACTGAGGAAAGGTGGAAAGCTCCTTTCAGGTTGGGAGTTTCTCAGTTCTCAGTTGAAGGAGTTTAAGTATCTTGTTCACTAAGCTAACAAAATGCGGGCAGTTTGTGAAGGACAATGTTGAACAGCAGTGTTGTTTTTGGCAGCCGCCTTAGTCTGAGTCTTTTGGATGAAAATGCTGATTAGATTTCGTCACGTTTTATTTTTTATCAATGAAAAAGGTTTTAGTCAGTTTTTGTATTTAAAAAAGTATTAGTCTTATTTTTGTGATTTACTTTTAATCACGTGACGAAAAGCTCTGTTTCACGTAGAGACATATTTATAGTTCCTGCAAAAGTTGTATATTATTATTATTTATTGATTTATTTTATTAAATTTCATTAAAATAAATGTAATTTTTAAAGGAAGTTGCTGGTGAACTAATTAGGTAATATTTGTCCCAGTAAACCCTTTGATCCGGTTTGCAGTCAGGTGGTTTTAACAGATCATTTTTGGTTGTAGAACGAGTCAAATCAACCATTTATTTGTAAATTTCAACTCAGATTCTATTCTAAACCAGTGTTTAATCATTGAGGAATGCAATGACCTGCTGCCTCTTATGTCAACGTTAAAAAAAAATTCACTTTAGCTTGAAAAATTATGAAATTATGGTGGATTTGATCAAATTTACAATATAAGGTCATGCACAATGTGGCAAAAATATCACATGATCAGTTAGTACTAGGCCTGGACGATATAGAAAAAAAGCCTATCGATAAAAAAAAATCCACATTGATCGATAATCGATATTATTGAAAATAATAAAACATGTAGAAAATATATTATAAGTGCAGCTCTGGACATTTTATGTTATTCCTTAATTAATTAATTTGAATAAACAACACATAAAATAAAGAACATACAAATTGAATTAATTTTAAGCTTTTATTCCTTTCTGGTCGTCCTGAATAATTAGGTTAATTGATCAGGATCAGTCGACAGCACAGAGAGAGAGGGGAAAACTTGTGTCATAATTATTAAAAAACAGTCATTTGAATTTTTTCTGACTAAAAAAATATGGTTTGATAAGTTTAGACGCAGGAAAAGTGTTGACGGCTCATTAAATGCAGCGGTCAGCGTGAGGCGCAAGACCCCCTCCCTCCTTCCCTCCTTTCCTCCCTCCCATCTGATGCTGAAGCCTGGTGTTGGTTTATTATTTTGGGACATGATTGATTGATGAAGATCCCGTATTTGAGCCAGGGGAAGCAGTCGGGCCACTCAGAGGATCAACTTTTTATAGTTCTCCCCCCCAAAAAAAACAAATTAACAACTCGGGTCTGGTTTGTCCGAATCTTACATGTGTCGGTGCGTCCTGGTCCAGGCTTCAAGTCCTTCGAGTCATTTCGGGGTTGTCGCGTTTATCAGAAGCAAGTAATCCCAGTTTGGTCAGACGGAGGATTTCTCCACCTCCTCCAATGTGGAGACGCAGCTCGTCCTGCCGCTTTGAGCAGCTCAGATGATAAAACCAGCTGGTTGTGTTACCAGACTTGGTTTTTATCTTTTCTCTGCTAATTTTGCAAATGACCGTTGTTTGGTTTTTGTCAGAAATTTGCAGTCGAACTACTGAAACTATTTTTGGAACAGTTTCCTCCACCGTGAGCTCCTCTGTAAGTTACCTGCTCTGTTTTGGTCTGAGAGGGGAGGGGCTTAGTGACGGAGAAGCCTGGGTCTGTGCTTCTGATTGGTTAGGAGTAAGTAATGACTCTAGTGTCATGTTACCCGGTTGGATGAAATGAAAAAAGACAGGAAACTTTTTACATTGAACTTTTTATCGACCCGGTTTTTTTTCTTCTATCGAGCCACCCGTCTATCGATAGATAAATATTGATATTGAATTATCGTCCATGCCAAGTTAGTACCTGATCCTCAGGTACTAACTGATCCTCAGGTACTAACACAACAAATTTTAGCTTAATATCTAAGTCTGACTGAATAGCTATTTTTGTTTAGGTTGATTATCTATGGTGGTCAGTAAAGTCCAAAAGCTAACCAGTTGTAAAGGTTGATTCAGTGATTTTTACTTTGTCTTTTTATTAATCAATTTCAAACTAAAAACTAAACAAAGTTCAAACCAAATTTTGAAAAACTGCAAACAAGGGAAAAAATTACAAGCAAAAACAACCTTTTAATTTTTAAAGACTCAATTACTGATAAAAATCAAATGATATATTTTTCGTTTTAGTCAAAAATATTGTTAAAACCAGAAATTTTGTTTGAGTGAAAAATTATTTAATTTCGAAAACCAAAAGCATCTTTTGCTCTCCAAACTTAGTCTTTTTGTTTGAACCTTCTGTTTTCTGTATTGAAACAAAACTAGTTTTTCAAAGTCACCCATCTGCTGCTTGTGTCCAGAATACCGCCCTTGCAACTTCAGAGTCTTCAGTCTGGTGCCCTGAAGTCTCACAAAGTCACGTATCTCACAAGAAGCAGTAACGCTTTCAATGCTTCCACCTCACAACCTGCTCGGTAGGGATGTAGAGATTCACCGATCTGAACCGGTGGTCCGATCATGACGTGTACGATCCGACTAGCTTCAGCGTGCATCAGACACAACTGACGGCTAAATGCGCAACGTATCTGTCTCTCTCATCGGTAAAAACAATAGTTACATCGATTAGTTCAGGGGTGCCCAGCCTTTTTCATCTGACGAGCTTCTTTTATACTGAGCAGCTCCACATGGGTTGCGGGGCGAGCTGCAGGTGTCGCAAACACTGTGTGAGTGTGTCCACCATGGAGTGAACGCTCGTTCACGTCACGTTTAAGGTTTTCTGGCAAGACTGCTGTCCTGGTAACTCGTTCCCTGGAGGGGCGCGGGGGAGAACCGTCCAGTGATCTAACAGCAATGACTCTGAGTATAACCAGTCAATCAGTTCATAGTTATGTCCTCGTTTTTTTTGGCACATTGAACGCACCATCAGTAAAACTACGGGAGCCAGGTGGTGCGCAGCCCCAGTTAGAAAACCTGGTAAGGTGACAGGTGAGGAGGAGATGTGTAATGATTTCTGCTCTTACTGCTCAGTTAGCCACTAGAAGAGTGTTGGCTCAAACTCATCAGTCTGTTAGTCAGTATTAGAGACACTATGTTGAAGTTATTTACACAGTGCACAGAGTTAATGCTAAGAAATGTTTATTAGAGTAGGTTTAAAGTGATAATATGCAGTTTTGCTGGTTTTGGGCGCCCTCTGGTGTCCGTTTTAAATCACTGCCATTAAAAAATTAGCCCATTGTTTCAGCTTATAAACGCCTAAATCTAACTGTTGAAATGTCTCCTCAGCCTTCATAGCTTTCTACAGGAGTGGTTATTTACTCCTTCAAAGAAATCAGCTGTGAGAGCAGTGAGATTTACCTTGCCTCTGCTTTGCTGTCCCCCCTAATCTCTCACCTCTGGGGAGACGGTCTGAAGTTTGTCCGATTCACCGCAGCGCGCTCAGCTGCAGAGAGCAGGTGGGCGTGACGAGGTTGCAGTGCCGCGCCGTGCGCGCAGCGGAACACCGGTTATAATATTAACATTCATTATTATGAGATCATGAGAAAAAGAGAGAGAAATGAGGGGTGCACATAATTTTTTAAATTGAGACACTCAGGGGAGAACCTGGCGCTGATACGCAACTCCTCTCGGGGAGGTGAATGGGTTTGGATAGCTCTGTGTTTTCCTGCTGGCGCAGCTTGTGCGTGTCAACCAGTCTTCATAGCCTGAACGCTTATGAGAGCTTCAGAGCCACCACAACAGGAAGTGTAGTTAAAATCAGCATTGGACTGGACGATTCAGTAACGAGCGCACGCGACCTTGAACGCGCAGTGCCGGATCCGAAACTCCACAGACACCCCCCCCTCCCCGACACACACCCCACCTACAGATCCCCCCATCTATTTTATTCTCAAATGGCACACAGGACACTGTTTGGAGGACAACTCAACACAAAGGAGATCTGCAGCAACACGCCGCTCACACCAGTCACTGAAGATGAGAGAACAATTTTTTTTAAGTAAAAATAAACCTTTACATTTTTTATTTTCATTTTCTCACGGAATATGTCATTTTTTAAAACCCATTTTGCACTGAGGCGTTTTTTAAAAGTTTCTATTGAGCTGTAAAAGTGGTTAGTTTGTTGTTTTAAAGAAAAGGTTGAAGTTTATTTTAACATGTAGTTAAATGCAGTTACTTTTACTTGTTCAAATCTCAAAGGTTTGATGTGAAATAACCTGTAATGGAGTTTGAAAATGAGATTTGTCTGTTCGCAGTGTTTGTGTGTGCACGTGTGTGTGTGAGAGGGGGGCACGGGAAAAAATGTGTAAAATTAAGGGGGGCCCAGAAGAAAAAGTTTGGGAACCACTGGATAACATCTGATGATTGAAAACACAGCAGGGAGGAGGGGTCAACAGTTTGTTTGTAACGACAGTGATTTAAAATGGACACTAGGGGGTCCTAAAAACAAGCCAAAACTTCATAGAATGCCTTTAATTTGCACTTCCCATTGCAAATCAACTCACAACGACGGAGCACATACCGAACATCAACTGTAGTCCAGCCCTGCTTCTGTGACCAATGATGAGAGGTCCTTCATCATCACCCACATAACAAGGCCCAGTCTGAAAATACTAGGTTTGTTTCAAAACAAGAAACAAAGGGTTCAAACAACCCAAAAAAAAAAAACGTTTTGAGAGAAAAAATTAGGATGCTCAAACAAAATCCCAGGTTTTCAAAATTAAAATAATTTTTCAAACACACAAAACTTTTGGTTAAATTTTCTTTTCTTTTCTTTTTGAAAGAAAATTTTTTTTGCTTTAAAACAAAAAAATATATCATTTGATTTGATCAGTAATTTTACCTTTAATAGAAAAATAAAGGCTTTGATGTAAGTTTGAGGTTGTTTGTGTTATTTTTTCCCTTGTTTGCAGTTTTACAGATTGTTTGAAGTACTTTTTGACTGATTAATAGAGTCAAAATAACCTTCATAGATAATAAGATGTTTTACTTTTAATAGCAACTATCAAATTTGTTCAATTTCCATTAATTCACAAGTTTAGATTGTAGAAAATCTGTAGATTAAAAAAATATTTTTATCGTGATAAGAAATATTCTCTAGATCGAAGTATAAAAATCTTTATTGTGATCAAAAATGACACAAAGATCACATTTTAAGAGAAAACCCCCATGAAGGAGCCGTGTTACATTGCATTAGTTCTGTACATTATTTTCACTGCTTTTTAAAAACATCCATGTGTCCCACCTGTAGAAACGGTTACTTCACAACAGATACAGTCACAAGAAAGGCATACAAATACTCACAGTACAAATACTACACTCAACACAGTCATGAAACACACTAATTGTCCTGACGTGTTTATTTCATCACACAGATCTGTCACAGCAGATTAATGTAACTACGGCATGTGCACACTGAACACATCACGACGCGACAGACGGCTGCTTTCTGCAGCCTCCAGAGCACCACAGAAGGTAGATTTTGTTCCAACCACAGGAAAAAGAAACGTTCTGCTTCAGAAGACGTCACAGTCTCCGGTTCATGAGATTTGGGTTGTTGTTGTTGTTGTGAGTGTGTGCAGCCGCCTCTCTCCCTGTGGTTACTTGAGATTGCAGCAGGTGACTTTTACTTTGCAGTCCTGAGTTCACGGCTGCGTGGTTTGGGCCTTTCTGGGAGCTGAAACCCTTCGGTTTGGGGATTCTGGTGGGTCCTGAACGTCGGAATGCTTCTACAGGGATCTGTGGGAGAAAGAAGAATGAGACGCTTTAGGACTGCAGTGAAGTTGTGGCGGGAAACATGCACAAATTTTTTGTTGTTTGGACCAAATGACCACTAGATGGAGACAAATCCTATTTTATAGCGCAGCAAAGACAACAGTTGAGTTTTTACATTGTGTACAGTAATTATATTAAACTTATATAATCTATATTCAAGCATATTGCAGAAGACCTCAGATTAAGGATTACTGAGACGTTACAGGTTCTGGTCCTTCCTCTAATCAACCCCAGCATGTTGCTTAGGAACCAGTGTTTGGCTGCCTCAGCGGCTCAATCTTCAAACAAGACGAGAAGTTCCCCAGAGCAACATTACCCTCCTCGTTTTCTCAAACAACTCGCTGCTCCATTTACTGTGCAATCACATTTTAATCAGCGTGTTTACGTGTGCAGCAGCATGCTGAGCTGCGTCGCTTTCAGACGGATGCAGTTTGAACCATGTCCTGTTTACAGTAACTCTGATAAGATGCTTGAACATTAAGTCATATAAGTTATATAATGCTTTATTTAGTTCCTGATAGTTCATGAAAATGACATATACCGTAAACAGCTCCTACATGAGCTCATGTCTGCTTCTACAAGTGAAAAACTCCCTTCTTGATCACATCATTGTTTCTTCCTTTTCTTCTACACAAACTTCTGCAGGTTAATCATGTTTTGCCAGAAGCTCCAGCCATGTGCACAAATAATGCTGCAGGATTTGACGTCTTACAAATGTCTTTTCTCGGATTTTTGAGCGCTTCATTCCTTTTGACAGATTGTGTCATCGATCCGGTTTTGACTTTTGCAGCTGAGTGAAACTGAAACTTGTCAGTATTTCCACCAGTTTCATCACACTGCTGAACATTTTCCCAAACAGCCCACAGAAACGTCTCTGTGTGGCTTCAGGAAAAGTACTTAGCTTTGGTCATATGTGTGTTTGTGGAATTTAGAGGATTAACAAACCTCTCCAGTAAATTATAAACTCAGATATTCAGGATGAACTGGACAGTAAGGTTTGGTAATATGTCACATTTTTCCAGCTGATATTCGTCAGTCCAACAAACAACGATGGGCAATTTAATCACGAACGTGATGTTTTGACATTTTTGAGGACTGTTGCCATTCTTTTTTTTCTGTCATAAGTTTAAGTAAATAAATAAGCTGGATGGAGTTTGTGTGTACCATTTAAAAACAGCATTATTTATAATTTTTTTATGTGGGCTGCGTCTTGTGGTTTCAACCAAGCATTGTTATTTATTAGGAAGCTAATTCATAAGCCAAAAAACAAGGTTCTTTAAAAAACGACCAGCGAAGAGCTCAGCCTTTCCTCGATGGTCAATAAATCTGTCCAGTCGCCCAACTTTACTGGACAGATATGGGGTGCCAACCATAAAAGTTTGTCCAAAAAATTTAAGCTGACAAATTTAGACTATTTAGGTCTCACATTTAGGATTGAATTGTACTTTTAAAAAAACAAAACTTATTTTTGTAATTGTAAAACATCTAAATAATATATTTATATTTAAATATCTCAATTTCAATGCTGAAACTTATGATCCCATAAGTTTAGACCTCATTATTTTCATTTTTGGACACTGGGTTATTCTTGTTTAGAAATTTTAGTAGGTTTTTTTGTTGTTATTTTCCATTTTCAAACTTTAACTATTATCAATTATTTATTCATTTGCTATGTTTAATTTTGTTTTATTCTTTGAAATATTGTATTGTACCTTTATTCGCCTTTTAAAAGTTTGAAAATAATAAACTGAACTAAGATTTAAAATGTACATTTTGGTTTGGCATTTATATTTAGATTCAAAACTTAAAATGAGATGAAGCATTACATTTTCATTTAAAATGTATTATTAGATTCAGCATTAATATTTAGATTTAAAATTTACATTTTGATTTAAAGTTTACATCTATTTACTTTTAAAATCAACTTTTGGATTTAGCATTAACATTGAAAATGTACATTTAGGGTCGAAGTTTACTTTTAGATTCAGCATTTCAATTTAAAATATACTTTGTATTTTTTAAATTTTTATTTAGATTAAAAGTTTACTTTAATATTCAGAATTTACTTTTAATATGTACTTTTAGATTAAGCATTAATATTTAGCTTTAAATGTACTTTAAGATTAGGCACTTAATCTGAATGTAAAAGGAATATTTCGGTTTTAGATGGACATTGAGATGAAGAATTTACATTTAGATTGTTTTAATATCCTTTTAAGTTTATTGTCTACGTTTGAATCTATTAAACATTTAACGTATGATTTAACACTTTCATTTAGCAATTATATTGAGATTTATTATATTACAGTAGATTCATTAGTTAGCTGTTCATCATCTTTATACATATTTTTCATTTAGATAAAACATTTAAATTACATTTTGGGTTACTTTAGTTACATTTTCACATTAAAAGTTAGAAAAGTGACCTAAAAAATCTAAATTAGTGAAATAAACCTTGTGAAGCTAATTTTTACAGATGGCGCCCCATAGCCTGAAACTCTGAGCTGCCTCCAGCTCATGGGAGTCGTGTTGGATTTACGCTGAGGAAGAGAGATTTTATTGTGCAGCTTTGTTCTCGTATATCAGCGGTGCAGCAGCAGTACTTCCTCTGCCCTCTGCTCTGCAAAACCAGCACAGCTGTTTCCAGGGCAACCTAACACAAACTTTGTTTTGGTGCTCGTCTTTCACCAGTAGAGACTCTCACAGCATCTTATGCTGCACGAAACATTTTGTTTAGTCAAAGTTTTAGGTGAGGAAATTCTTCTAACAAAATGATCCCGTTCTCGTCACGCTTCTCGTCCTTTTGGCGTCCTTCAGAACTTCCTGTCTGCTGTGGATTCTCATCAGTAGCTGATTGTTTAAAATGACCTCAGGAAGTTTGGTGTTTTTAATAACGCTGGTGTGATTACAGTGAAAGTCTCAGCCAACAGAAGCGAGCATCTGTCTGGGCTTTTTAAGAGACACAACCTTCCAAAGAGTCACATTATCCTCGTTTTATCAGTCTGGCACGGGCGCTACGCAGATTCATCGTCCTCGGCCGAGCCAGATGAGCTCAGTTTATGAATCAAATCAGCCTTAAGTGAGTCAGGGGGTAATTAAGGTCACAGACAGCTGCTGGTGGTTTATCAAGTCATTCTCTAATGAATAGCATCTTGTTTAGCCCCTCATCTTTTCATCACACCCAGACGGTTTTTGGATCTGGTTTCCACAGCTGTGTCTCCTCTCACTCATTCACTAATCTCTCCATTTAATCATTTCTTCACTGTCACACTGACTACTATGTGTGCTCCTCTCTCTACCACATAAAAAACTTTATAAGCACAAGTGTTTATTCTTTTGGGTTCACGAAATCAGGAAGCAAATGGAGTTTTACCATTACTGCTTTTTAATTGTTTTTTTTTAAAACAAAAAACCATAAAGTTCATTAGAGGTCAACCAATTAAAGCTTTTTAGTGGCCATTTCTGGTGCCGATTTTCAGAAATCAGAGCGTCTGATTCACAATTTATGCAGATTTATCATTTTTTTGATCCATAAATGTTAAAGTTTAACATTATTAACCTTACAATCTACTAAGGTTGGACAAGAACACAGACTTCAGGGCCCATCTTGGATCAGAATGCATTCATTTTTCTCTAAAAGTAATATTTTCCTATTTATTTAAATATATAATGAGGCTCTGAAAACCTAAAATAGATGGGAGACTTATAGGAAATTGTGTTACAAAATAAAAATAATAAAATCCACACATTTAGAATTAAGGTCTTGTGATTTTTTCTGTTAAACAAAATTAGCTTATAGTTAAATAGATTTAGCTTAGATGATCAAATTTGATGCGCTGGAATCCTATAAATGTTCAGGTTTCTTCTTCTCTAACATGCTTCTACTAAACATTTGCATTCTGCAACAGATGAAATCATCCCCACTTCCTCTCAGCTTCACTCCCACATTATTCCACGTCTGTCATTGCGTCATTTCTCTTATATTTGTTAATTTAAATGAATCACATGTTTGTGAGCACCCAGTTAGAGGAATGTCTATACTTGGAAGAACTTGAGTCGGTTGTGCAGATGAGTCACTTCACAGGACAGGAATTGTGGGTAGAAGGCTAAACTAAACAGTATGGTTTTAGTGAACAGAAGGCTCATTCAGACTTTTTCTAGAAGATTACTGATGTCCTTGTCAGAAAATGTAACCAAAATCCCAAAAAATAGACCTTGATCAAAATCTGTTTCAAATATTACAAGAAGGTTTAATCTGAGTGAGCTCAGCCTCCGTTGACTCAGAGGTTTTAACCTATTACAGAACACATCTGTGGTTTCTATGAACCTAAAATGGAAATGTTTCTCTCTGTTCCACATGGATTCATTTCAGTTCTTGGCCTGTGCGTCGCACCTCATAGTTTGAACCTTTTTCACCTTGATTTTAATTTAGTTTCAGGAACAAGTGTAGGTCCATAGTCCTATTTTTAGTCAAAGCAAAGGATTCACCTCTAGCAGCAGCTTTATGGTGCACCTTTCGAAGGTTTAAAGCCTTTCCATTAAGTCATGTCAGAGAGCTCCAAGTTAACATCGCAGCGCTCTGGATGTAGGAAGAAACTATGACATCAGCCTATGATCTGAAGTCAAGCGGGCGAACACATGTGGGAATCCTGCAGAGGTAATTTGTCTGTGAAGGTACGGGAACAGAGGGTTTTCAGGCAGAAATGTTTCACAAACACAGTTATGTAACATGCTTCCAAAACCAAACCAAACAGCTGATTTAAAATGAAAATAAACCCTAATTCCCGTCATTAAACCATTTAAAACATGCCGGGTTTATTAAATGAATGAAATCTGCAAGCATGGATGACAAACTAAAACTTTTTTGCACACTTTAATCATCAGAAAACAATCATAATGTAGTTTGTGAAAACCGTCGTGATACATCAGTGTGAATATTCTGAATACAGTACAGTAAGTGCACATGAGTTAGAACCTGGTGTCACGTCAGATTAAAATGACTTTAAAACAGTTTTTTTTTATCATGCAGGCAAACAGTTTTATATATTTTTTATCACACAGCACCAAACAGAGTGTTTAAACACGTAAATGAAGTAAAACGTTCTGGCGGTTAGGACTAAGGATGTCAGGATCAGGACTGAGGATGGGATGGAGGGTTCTGGGACTATGAGGTCAGTCGTTACTTACTGTAATCTGTGACGGCCTTTGAACTGGGGAGGAGGTGGGTTTGATCACGATGCTGCTTGTGATTTTGCTGTTGCCTTTGACGGCCTGAGCAGTTCTTTGCTCCTGGAGTCCGGCCGTGTGGCACGGACTCGGCGTCTGAGCGCTGATGCTCTGAATGAACGGGCTCCCTAAATGGATGTGGATTTTGTTGTCCTCTGTTGTGATGACGTTCGGACCTGAGCTGTTGGACCTCTGGACCTGCCAGCTGCTCTGCCTCTCTGGGGTCACGCGGAAGACGGCGTGCCCACCGACGACCTCCACCGGCTCCGTGGAAAGGGAACGCTCTGGGGTGCTCGTTGTTACTGAAACGATCTGTATGGGCGACATGGCTCGGTCTGGGGTTACGGAACCACAAGAGTCTGGGGTCATTGATCTGGAGTATGTGGTCATGGTAAAAGGTGAAAGGGCCCTATCAGGTGAACATGGCTCCTCCGACATGGAGGAACACTTGGATTTCATTGTTGGAGAAATGGATTTCGCCGTCGGGGAGATGGACGCGTTCTGGATGATGGTGATTCTCTGTTTAGGCGGCCCTCCACTTGTAGGTATTACGGCGGTGCTGGTGAATGATTGAGGGTTTTCCGTAGTCGGACTGGTGATCTCTAGCGTTGCCGTGTTGTGTCCGTGGTCGGGAGTCACTTTGATGTGCAGCGGCTGACCCGGGTGGTGGGTCAACACCACATCTCCAGGCTGGACGTGGTTGCCATTTTGCCGTGGTTGCATTTTACCATTGACCTGATGAGGAGTGGCGTCTTTGCTCCTGAGGAAGGGGCCTCTTATTCGCCTCATGTTGTTGTTTAGATTATTGACATTATTGATGAGGGAAGGGCTGCATTTGGTGAGCTGGAGCTCGTTACTGTAGCTTGCGTTGTCTTCAGGGTCACTTTCGTCGTACAGCTTCCCGTTGACCACGGCTCGTTCCAGAGGCACAGCTGCCTTGCTGCCTGGAGACATGAGATCTAGTGGCTCGGTCTGAACCTCCTTGGTGGACACGTGCAGGTCTGAAAAGCGCCTTCCGTTCATGCCCGGACGAAGACTTTTACTAAAGCGTCTGTATCTTTCCAGTTCTCGAGTGAGCGTCTCCATTTCTCTGGCCAGCTCTTTGTTTCTGACCTCCTGCTGGGTGAGTTTTCTTTGTAGCGTAGAGTGGTCGGTTTTCATTCTACAAATCGACTCCTCCGTTCCCAAGTATTCATGAATCTTCTCTTTCAGAGCTGACACTTCTCTGCTCAGGTGGCTCGACTTTGCTTCCTCTTCCTTTAAGCGTTTATAAAGAACGTGCTCCTGGTTGCACTCCTTCTTTTCAGCCAGTTGGTACTTTGAGAGCTCCTTTCTGGAGATTTCCAGTTCTTCCATCAGGGCTTTGGCCTTCTCTTGTTCGTTGTTAAATCTTTTCTCCAGTGACTCAAACTCTGGCGTTTTTAATAAATCCCCTTCTACCACCTTCATTTCCTTTAGTTTGCGCCTGAGTCGTTCGACTTCCTGCGTCAGATCTTTGACCTTGTTGTCTTCTTGTTGGAAGCGGTTAGCCAGAGGTGTTTTGATGTGCTCCTCTTTAGCTTTGTTTCTCAGATACTCTCTCTCAATCGTCTCAAGCGATTGCAACCGTTTCTTCATCATAGTCAGCTTCGACTCCAAGTCATTGCTCTTCTCCTCCTCAGTTCGTAACTTGGCCTTCAGGTCGTCCCTTTCCTTCGTTGCACTGCACATCTTCTCCTCCAGCTCTGCTTTTGATCTCAGAGCTTTCTTGCTCTCCTCTATCAGTTTCTCCGTGACGGATGTAACCTTGTCCTGCTCTGCCTGAAGCTTGCCGGTGCTGTTTTGCACCTTGTTCTCCATTTGCTTCAGCTTTTCTGCCATTGCTTTCCTCTCGTCCACCAGCATGACGGTCAGAGTCTTTAACTTGGTTAGATCCTCCTTCAGCGCCATCTCGGTCTGACCCAGTTGGCTCTCAGAAGCCTCCAGCTCTTTCACTCTGACTTTCAGAACCTCCATCTCACTGTTCAGAAGCTTTGACACAGTCTTCTCCTTCTCCAGGTGACTCTTGAGGGAAATGCATTCTTGTTTGCTCTTGCTGAACGCATCCTCTAGCTTTTCCAAATCAATAATTCTGTGATTCAGTTGATCGACTTCCGCTTTCAGGCACCGGCTCTGGTTGGACTCCTTCTCCAGTTTTTTGTGGAGGTCTCTGCAGTGGTCCTCCATCCTGATCAACTCCTCATCCTTCCCCTCCATCTCAAGAACCCGCTTCCGCAGCTCTTCGAGCTCCGACATGAGGCCAGAGTTCCCGCACTCGCCTCGACTTATTTTGTCCCTGAGCTCCTGCAGCTCCTCCTCTGCTCTGCGTAGCGTCTTGTTGCTCTCCTCCAGCTCGTCCAGCTGCCTGCTGAGGGCCGACAGCTTCTGCCGGAGCTGCCTGTTCTGAGCGTCCTCGCCTGTCAGTTTTGCGGTCATGGCCTCTTGTTCCTGATGGTATCGACCAACTTGGTCACGCAACTCAGCCTCCAAGCGAAAGACCTTTTGCTCCTCTTCCTGCAGACGAGCATTAGCTGAGCTCAGCTCCTCCTGAACCAATGAGAATCCGGCACTCAGCTCTTGGACCTTTGACGTTTTTTGATTTAGCTGTTCGGTGAGACGCTGCTGCTCATCAACAACCATCAACGAAAACGACTTGAGTTTCGTCAGCTCTTCTTTTAAGCTTGTGATCTTTTTGTTGCACTCTTGCTCTTTTCGTTCTTGATAGGCTTTTTCCTGATCAATTAGCAGCTTTAATCTGTCAAAACATGGAAAAACAGAGATGATCAGGAATTTATTCAGCTGAATTCATTTCCACCCAATTCCCAAGTAGCAGATATTCAAATTCTAGGAAACCTTTAAATAAATATAAAAAACTCTAAATTCTGTGCCTGCTCCTCCAAGCACCGACACATCATAAACACTGTTATTTTCTCTGCATTGCTAAGGAGGACTCGAGTTTTATTTCATGTCACTGAAAATTAAGCACATCATAAAGAAGCAGAACTTTAGAGTCACAGTCTGAAAATACCTGTGGTTGTATTTTCCCTCTCGTTGCCAACTAAATCTCATCTGGATCAGAAACCTGAGTTATGTCTATAAATGTGGGTCCTTAAGTGTAACGAACAGTGAATTTTAGAAAGTTTCCACTGTGGCTCAGGGCGTAGCACGAGGTCTTGACAGACGACCAAATGCTGATCCTCAGAGAAAGATCATCTCACCACAGAAAATGACTTAAGGCAAAGTTTCTGACCAGGGTGTAATCACCAACTTTTTGCTGGAGTCGTTGACTGATAGAGACAGGAACGATCAAATCGCTCCAGAGTTAAACACTCTTGATATAATGTGTGGTGATGGTGATAATAGGACATAAACATTTTTATTTGTCAATTCGGTCATTGAGGGTGCCAGATTCCAACATATTTCTATTCTTTACTCTCTTGTTTACCAGAGTTTTGGGGAAAAAATGTTAAATTTGGGAATAACGTGCTTTTTCTTTTGTTAACGGTAGGTTGAATCACATAGGTGAAAACCAGCAAAAATAGCCAACATTTTCCCCATAGACAACTGTGGTATTCTGGTGAATTAGGTGAGAAAACGGCACCCTCTTTGGTGTAAACTTCATGTAGAAATATCATTAAAACTTGATACTGGTCTTGAAATGCGGCGGCCTCACATTGTTGATTAAAAGCCTCCTTCCACCTACATCATGTTTGATTATATTATGGTACAACTGTTTGTGCTTTTAAGTTCGAGGTGGTTTTTTCCTGCACCCCAGCCATGCCCTCTGTCGGGGCAGAGCGAGGGGGCTTGTTTTTCCCCGTCATCCCATTCTCTATCTCCTGTCACGCCCCCTTTTATCTGCATTACAAAGGTGCGCCTCCTGGTGGCGTCCGTGGTCAACCTGTTCTTGTTATGTGTTCTACATGTTCTGTGTGTCTGGTTGTACTGAAACGTATTTCGTTGTATCAGGACGCTGGTTCAATGACAAATAAAGGATCCTGATTCTGAAAAGTTGGACTTCATACATGTAGATTTCACAATTGCAGATTAAGTGTTTTGATTTGGGGAGTTTTAACAAAAAATGTTCAGCACAATTTCTTACTACATATTTGAATTATACATCAAAATGTTGTCATTTTTGTCTCCTTTTAGCCACGTTAAACCTCTGGGTCACCAAACTTTTCTACAACTTGTAATTCAAGAGTTTTTAGACACAATTGACAACTTTTGTACAGTGAGCCTCAGTTCCTATATACAGTAGGTCTGTGCATTTGTGCCTGTCTCACCGATTTGTGGTTACCACGGTGACCCTAATGAGACACTTTAACATTTCTGTTGATCTTGGATTTTTGTTAAACACCAAAACAACTTTACAAAAGTCCCAAGTAACTTTCAAGCTTTATCAAAGAAAGATGATGAAAGTTGACATCAGAATTTTAAGCAGTAGCTGCATTGGCACTTTTCAAATTGTCTCCATAAATGTTCCAGTTACACAAACTTCTGTATCGAATCGATTGAGACGAACCAGGAAATTACAGTACAACTAGTGTAATGTTAATTTAAATGACTGATGTGATGTCGTACTCCTGCATGTAGTGCAGTAAGCTGAGTGTGTAACCTGGGTCAGGGCGTCTGCCTGCATCCCCAGAGGGAGGCAGCTGCCAAGCGTTTCCACACAGACGGCCCGCTGGCACGGATCACCCTCTAATGAAGGGGTTCCTCTGCTACCAGCCTTCCTCCTTCTCTCTAAAATCACTTTTTTCTTATAGATTTAAAGGAATTCCCCTGCTAACAAAGACTACTACAGTCCCACAGAGTTTAGACTTCCACACTGGGGTTGTGATTCATGGTGTTTCTCTTATCAGTAACTGCTAATAATGACACAGTGAAAGGCTATAAGAAAATAAAACTCCCAATAAATGTTTTTTAATGTGTAAATTATAGCAGTATAATAATTAATGGGGGTTTTGTTGCCATTTTTGTTGCTTTTCTATAGGTTTTTTTTTTTTTTTTTTGCGTAGTTTTACTTGTTAAGAGTATAAAGTAGTCACTGACTCATTGAAGGGTTTCATAATCTAAAAGTGCATTTCACCATGAGAGCTTGAAGGTAATTGATGATTTTATTTGGGCTAATCTAATGTACTTCAATCAAATTATTATCACCCTCCGGTTTGTTTTCTATAGTAAAATAGCTTGTGAACCTTTGGATGGATTGGAGTGAAGCTCAGAAAGTAAATATTATAATTAGATTTACAACTGATTAGCTCAACCTGGTTCAAGATGGCTGCCGTAGCTAATCTTACCCAACACGCAAATGGATTTAAATCGGCCATATTTAGAGATACTGAGCTAATATTCCACGTGGTATTAACTGAGTCAATCTCAACTAATAATAATAAAATAAAATTTAATTACTTGATTTTGTTTTAAAGAGTAAAACAAACACTAATCTATGTACCAGAAGGAAACAGGTAGACCCTAGCAAACAGACATGAGTCAAATTCAGTCAGAATTAGAGCTCAAATCTGGTGTTATAACTTCTGAGAGTGATTCATAACACTAAACTCTAAGAGCTAACAGAACGCTCATAACGATATTTTCAAAATTTGACCAAAGCAGCTATAACTCCATAATTTATCATTGGAAGGTGATCTTAGCTCAAAACGGACATGAAAGGCAGTGGGTGATGAGCATTCCTTCAACAAATCCTCAGTAGATGATCTGAGTCTACAGCAGCCAACATGAAAGCTGCGCTGCTGTGTCATATCAAAATAACACCTCCAGCTAAATGTTAACATCTGAGGTGGTGTTTAGAAATATAGTTTGAGAGATGAGAGGCTTCTCAAAAGATTTTTGCTGCTCATTTTTATCATTCAGTAACAGATAAACAGGATTTCAGCAGCCACTTTAACAGTTGGGTTAAAGTGCTGTTTATTTAGTGAGACCTGTAGGGCCCCAGGCCTGTTTTTCACCCAAAATTCAGTTTATTTCTGTTTTCCTTTTTTCAGAAATTTGTATTTGATGCTCTAAAATTGTTTTTCTTTGGGGGCAAAAGAAAATAAAACTAATTTTAAGGGGAATCTGAAAAATATTCAAGCAAGTTTCACAGAATTCTGACCTTTAATTCATAAACAAGGACATTTATACTTACAGAAAGTTGTATTATTTTAATTTTACAGGCATATAGTTTGAATCAAATTATGAAAATTGTTTTTTAATGTTAAAAAAATTGTTTTCAGAAAATTATTTTGGTGAATAAATTTTTTTTATTTTATTTTAAGGGCTTTTAAAAAAGTAATTTTATTTAGTGTTTGATTGTTTTTAACTTGAATTGTTTGAAGGTTTTTGTTTGCTTATTATTATTATTATCATAAATATTATTATTGTTAATATATATTTACAGGAACAGAGAGGGAAGGCCCAATTTACAGGTGCCGTTTTTACAGTTTTAATGTTTTATACATTTTCTAAATTCTTAGAGAAGTTTTTTTTAATTTATAGATATTTTGTAGATTTTTTAGTTATAGTTCTTAGAAAGAAATGAGTCAGGAAATCAGAGCTTTCCAGAAATCAGTATTGACCTAAGATCCCCTCTAATTTAGCATTATTTAATGGTAATACTGCTTTTAGCTGCTGTTTCAACATTATCAGACACTTTTAGCACACATTTATATAAAACCAAATTTAAAAAAATCTTTGCTTTGAGGTCTGGCTCTTCAGTGTGTTGTTAGATAACCCCAGAGTGCTTGTGATCCTTATCTGGAAGAGGCAGATTCTGAGAAATTAGTTTTTTTCTTCCATTTTTGGATTGCGACTGCAGATTGTGAACGTGAAAACAAGAAGTTGCTAAGCAAAACTTGAGGCAGACACACACACATCTCTCCCACACACTCCCCTGTTGTCTGTAATCACTGTTTACTCAATGTCTTATCTCAGTCCCCGCTGGTTTGGGAGTGATGTCATCAGCTGAAATAGAAATAGAAATGCACTTTGTTCCCAAGCAGGACTTGTTTTCCAAAAAGACCAGCGCAGGATATGAATTCTGTGAACTCTGGGCTACGTTTTAGGGACATTTAGCTTCTGATTGTTTGATTTGTTTGTCACAAACTCTGACGTCCATCATTGCATTTGGGAACAGATGCACGTCCAAGACCAAACTTTTCATGTGTTTATAGGTAAAGAAACAAACGTAGAGTCGACTGACTGACTGACAACTGATGCATGCATGTTTCTGAGGAGCTTTAGTCACCTGCAGCCCTTTTTTCAGCCTTTACTCATTCCTCTATTAAACGGATGCATGACCTCTTCAGGTCTAAAATGTGTTCAATCAGAGTGATCTGATTCTGGCTTTGTTGCAAGTTTACTTTTCCCTCCAGCGAACGCTAACGTGTAGTAAAAACCATAAAAAAGACAGAGTCAAACTCTATAAGTGAGTGGAAACTGCAGCTCAGCCGGTGTTTAAGTCTGCGTTACATGTTCCATATGATCAGGTCACAGATTTAACCCTCAGAGGATCGGTGCCTTGTTGTCCGACAGAACAGGATTTATACGTGATCTGACCCCAGAGTGCAGTCAAAAGGTGTGACATGTGTCAACCTGATATTTATTAACTTCCTCGCTAAAGGATAATAAAAAGAATGTGTGATAAAAAACATGAAAAAAAGTTATTTATTTTCTAAAAATGTGAAATAAATGCCTCATAATTCCTTAAAACATTACTCCAATTTATTTAAATAAAATTTGTTTATTTGAGCAAGATGCTTGCGCTTCATTTAGCCAATTTTTTAACTATTTGTTAAAGTACATTAATTATAAATAACTTTTAATGTCTAATAAATATTTACTTTTTCTGGTTTAAAGCATAATAATTTGTTTTATGAGTTATTTTAAACATCAGATTTAGATTAAACAACAGATTAAAACTAATACCTTTTGCAACAAAACATAATTATAATAGAATATTTTTAAATTGAACATTCTTGGTTTGGTGAAAGTAAACTTTACATCTAAAATATTACTTTTGAACAACAAGATACTGAGATACTTTATTTCTGTGAGAATTTAAGTGAAAACGTTTCTGAACTAAAAAACAAAGAAATGCTAAATAAATAACACACTTTTAAAGTTATTTAAATGATAAAAAGTTTAAAAATTATGACCTTTAATGGTCAGAACAGCTGACAGAGTTTTTGTGCAACATTCTAACTTCTAAAACACCTAAATGTGACAAAAAAAGTGACCAGAATATCAGCTGAAATCACATTAGAGTCAACAGCTGCCTGTTTGTAAGTCTCTCAGTAGATTAGCAGCTTGTTTAAAGTTTTATCACTTTTAAAATGTTTATTTTAAATAAAGTTTCCTACCTGTGTCTTTCCCAGCTTCCCGCTATAAGCTCATTATCTTTCTGAACAACACTCAGCTCGTCTCCTCTCTCAGTAGTAGCTGTAATGTGGGCATTCCTGCAGTCAGACCAAACAATAAGGGATGTGCTCCCTGCCTGTGGACCATTACATCATCAGCACGACCTTATATGGCGCTTTGCATTGCACACGCTCACAAGAAGAGGGTGTTCTTGCTCGTACGAGCGGCTGCGTGCGTCTCAGGAAGAGTCTGTTTGACTAAAAGTGGAGTTAAAAAAAGAGAGGAATTTCTTGACGTATGTAAAGTGTGAAGAATCCGTCGCTGCTCCAGAGGAGGGCAGGAGGGGGTGGAGGTTTGAGTTATGTTTCCTTCTGGTTCGTGTCAAATTAAGTCACTTATTGAGCTGAGGAGGTAGAAAAAACAATCAGCTTTAAAAGTTAATGAGACTCTTGGATGAGGATTTGAGAGCAGTGATGAGATTTTAGTCATGTTAAATGTATTAAACCACCCAAACCCAGGAGATGGTTTTAAATTCAGACAGTTTTACAGGATAACTTGTTGATGGAACAAGTCAGTTAGTCGGTCTGTTTAAGCTCATAACAGGATAACAAGGTGTTTTATAGAAGTTAAAGTTTTCCTTTAAGAGCAAAAGAGAGGAGATGTTCACAAGCTACTGATTTTAAACCCTTAGAGACTCGAGAGCTGACCTGGACTTGGACCTCAAAGACGTGGGATTTAAACCTCACAGACTTGACTTGGCCTAAACCTAAACTTCAAAGACTTAGATTTTTTGTTTTATCTCAAAGTAAGTCAAGTATCTCAAACTTGACTTGGACCTGCACCTGAAAGACTTGACTTGGATCTATACCTGAAAGAATTGAGACTTGATTTTGCCCTGCACCTCATAGACCTGAGACTTGACTTGGACCTGCAGCAGAAAGACTTTAGACTTGATATGGTCCTGCACTTCATAGACCTGAGACTTGACTTGGACCTGCAGCTGAAAGAATTTAAAATTAACGTGAACCTGCAGCTGAAAGACTTGAAACTTGACTTGGACATGCACCTCAAAGACTTTAGACTTGATGTGGTTCTGCATCTCCAGACTTGACTTAGACCTGAAGCTGAAAAAATTTAAAATTGACTCAGACCCACAGCTCTAGAGATGCGACTTGGACCTCCCTTTCAAAGACTTGAGACTTGACATGTACCTGCTTCTCAGAGACTTGAGACTTAACTTGGACTTGCAGCTGAAAAAATTGAAAATTGACTTGGCCCTGCACCTGAAAGACTTCAGAATTGACTTGGACTTGCACTTGAAAGTCTTGACACTTTATTTGGACCTGCACCTGAAAGACCTGACTTGCACCTGGATCTGAAAGACCTGGGAATTGACTCAGACCTGCACCTCAAAGACTTGAGACTTGATTTGGACCTGCACCGAAAAACCTTAGACTTGACTTGAACCTCAAATACTATGAGTTTTTATCTTAAAGACTTGAGACTTGACTTGGGCCTTCATCTGAAAGACTTGACTTAGACTTGAATATCAAAAATCTGAGACTTGGACTTAAATCCCAAAGACTTGAGGCTTGACATGGACTTGAAACATGTTTACATCTGTCTCCGTGTCTTAGTAACCAGGTTACTTTCACTTCTGATCTCAAGATTGTTCCTAAGACTTGAGTCTCAAACCTCAAGTCCAAGTCAAGTCTCAAGAGGGAGAGTTTAAGTCATGTTACAAGACTTTTTTGCAACTTAAGAGTAACTCAAGTTCAAGTCACCGACTCGGGTCTCAATTTTCTACATTATTTCTGCTCCTAGATCATTTATTGTAAGAAAGAAACTGAAAACAGATGTTATTTAGTTGAACAATGATGTATTTATATAGGCCCTTTTTAGATTTTCAGAATAAATTACCAATAAGTTTAGTTTCTTTTTTATGTATGAAATTAAAATTGTGTCGCATCTCTTCTGCCTTTGTAACCTGTGAGATTAATTATGGATTCAGGAGAACAGATTCACAAATGCACTGGATTTTCTTGTCACATTGTAATCACAGCTTGAACCAGCACTCACTGCTCTTTATCAGACACATTGTTTATGACATTGCTGCAGCCTTAGCTTTTAATCAACTCATACGTTTCTCTGATAATAGCTAACTAAATTCATGTTTGACACTCTTCGTCACCTTCTAGGAGCGGGTTCTTCATCAGTCTGTCATGAGGTTTTCACCCAGCTGTCAGTGTGTATTGTTGTTTGAAAAATGTTGCTCCGTCTATCAAACAATGAGACCGGTGACGAATCAAATGAGCAAATTATTCCTGAAAAACTAGCTGCAGGCTAAGCTGACGACGCGTGACACGACGCAAGACAGCAAATTAGTCACGTATAGTTTGCAAAAACACAAAGTTTGTTAGCTTCAAGCAGCATATTGATTTTCTAGGTGACTTCAGTTGTTTTCTTCTTGATGATTAAAATACATCACAGGAAACCTGATCGGGGGGGAAAGGGCCACACCAAGAAAAAACAAGGAAAATTCATTTTCTAGTTTGGTTCAATACATGCTTCAGGAACTAAAATGAGCTCTACTAAATGGTTCCAAGAACCATCCTACCAAATTAAAAGTCTCAAACAGCAAAATATCATCGTCAGTTTGTCTAAAATGTGCTTCAGGCTATGAGTTTTAGTCATGGCAGCACCCAGACTCCGTTCACTGTGAATGAAACATGTGACTCATTGGCTTACGTCAGAGATTTGAATTAATCACAGCGTTCGCAACCAATTTGAGGAGACGGCTATTGGAGGACAGTGAATGAGGCTGTGTGGGAAAACGTTGACATAGCCAGCGTGTGCAGGTAGAAGCCAAGGATACCACGGACTTCCCCGTGCTGCCTGTCCAAACACGCTACATTTGAATTGGGACAAAATCAGGAGGACACGGTTGAGACGCGAACCTCAAGACCTGAGTCCTACTCTCAGTCTTACCTGTCTATTCAAAATTTGACAGGAAGGTTGTCTAACGTTGTCGTTCCCTAAGTTTTCAGCTAACAAAAGTAGCAAAGATTTGTTTTGTTAGTTTAGGTATAAAACCATGGATAAGTCAAATTATTGAGAGAAATGTTGATTGTTTTTACGTTTGTAACAATTAAGAGGAAAATGTTCATCTGAAGACCCCGATTGGTGTTTTGTGACCCACAACAGAGACCCAATCCCACCATTAGAAACAGTTCCACGTAAAGCATCATATCAGGGTTTTAGCATGAGGCCATGAGAGTCAGAACATCTCCACGCACTCGTGTAACGCCACATTTGATTTCATTCACCAAAACACATTGTTATTCAGTCTTCAACAACCCTCCAATGAGGCTCCAGCTCTAAACTATGATGTGTTTGTTCCATTTTTGCAACAAACTGTTTGCTCTGAGAACAAACAGTTTGGTCATTCAGAGTTGGGTTCTATTTCTGGATCTGGACACATCGAGGGCCCTGAGTAATGTGCTCTTGGACCAGATGTTGGGGATCAAACACACAAGGAAGCCACATGAACATGTTTGCTGTGACAAGCCTCTGCCAAATGACAAATAGTAGAGAGATGAAGAAGTGTTGTGCAACCACCGAAGAATGACTCCAGCTCTGAAAATACACGGAAGAATGCGGGGGTTTGGGATTTGGTTTGAACCAGGATCGGGAGCTGTTGTTGAATCCTGAGGCGTGGTAATCAAGATGCTCTGTAGAGATAAAACATCTGGCGGTTGCAAGTGCGCTCAAATCTGAGTCTAAAGGAGATGTTATTTTCTTCATGGGGGGCATTTTGTGAGTGAAGATGCACAATCCAGACCTTAAAGGGATGTTTCTCAAGTGTGTTTCTGTATGAGCCTTTACATCGCTGTCAGTTCTATATTACACAGTTATTTTCAAGGTGTTTCAAGAGTTCAGGTTAGAGTTCTCAAGCTCAGCCCGACCTGACCCGACAGGTCTTTTAAAGCCATTGCCCTTCATGTTTTAGCTGTTTCTTTGCTCCAACACACCTATTTAGCAGGTCCCCAAGTTCTCCAGAAGCCTGTTAATCACCCATTGATCAAAGCAGGTGTGTTGGTTCAAGGAAACATCAGGAAATCATGCAGATAGTGGATAGTGAATAGTCCTGCATTAGACTGTGATCAAACAAATTTTTCAGGGTTCCCGCGGGGTCTTAAAGCATTGAATTTATGAATTTGGAAATAATACCTTTAAAAGACTTGGGAAAAGTCTTGAATTTTGAGATCTGGGTCTTAAAATGTGTAACTTCTCCTTATCACATTTCACCTCAAAGGTTTCATTTGTCAACCATGATTATTCTAATTAAATAACTTGTCATATTTTGCACATTTCACTTTTTTTTTTTAAATAAATGAACATATGTTCAAGAATTTTTGTTTGTCCTTGTCGGTAGGTCTGTGAAATGGGTATTAAATTTTTATATAAATGGTCTTAAAAAGGTCTTTAAAAGACTTGAATTTGACTAGAAGAAACCTGTAGGAACCCTGTTTTTTAATAAAAATACAAAACCAATATTTATTTTGAATAATTTTAAATATTACTTTCAAATAAGGGTGGGTGATATATTGAGTATAGGGTTAGGTATTGTGGGTTTTTCCATGTGGGTTGCATGAAATGCTCTATTGTAACCATTAGTTATAAACTATCACGGCAAATTTAAAGGCACACTATGCAGCTTTGGCTTGTTTTTAGCACCCCCTAGTGTCTGTTTTAAATCACTGTAGTAAAAACGCAAATCTAACTGTTGAAATGTCTCCTCAGCCTTCATAGCTTTCTACTGGAGCGGTTCATCACTCATTCAAAGAAATCAGCTGTGTTCAAGCAGGGAGAGATAAATAAAAGCAGTAATCATGAGCTAAAAACACTCAGGTGCTAGCGTAACAGCTAGCCACATTGGGTTAGCCTAACCCTCACGAGATACATGACTTTGTGAGACTTCAGGTCACCGGACCGGAGACTCAGAAGTTGCAAAGCCTGTATTCTGGATGCAAGCAGTAGATGGGACTGAGTGACTTTTTACTAACCCTGTAAAGGGTCATATTAGCACAGACTGGAAAATATTTAAAAATATGAACAAGTTGCATAGTGTGCCTTTAAGCTGTCTGCTTATACTTTGCTGTTAGTTATGCTTCTCCCACACGCAATGAATGCATCACAACCTGAAAATGTTCTACCTGGCCGCGACGCTGAGCATACATGTGTATGAGAAAGGTAAAACCATGGCGACAGCGCGAGTTTCAGATGAGTCAGACTAGCTAGTTCCCAATAGAAACAGCACTGGATCAATTATCTAGTGGTGGTTTGGATTTCACACAGAGGACGTGGAACAAAATGCGATAATTTGCAAAACATGCCGTAAAACCACTGCTGCAAAAGGAAACAGTACCACCTGAAAGTCATCCACTACAAAACAAAGAATGTTGTAAACTCTACATGTCAGAGTCTCCTCACAAAGATAATGCTAAATAAACCACCGGTGAAGCGGATGACACTGGCGTCTTTATTTGCCAAAGCATCCATACAAAACAAAGCTTAGAAGAAACTACAGACGCGGTGACAAAATACATGTAATTTGACGTCATTGCATTTTGTTATTTTTTTTATAAGCACAAAAGAGCAGCATATTTTCATCAAACTAAGTTCAACGCAGTAGCTTGATTTTTTTTTTTTTTAGCAGACAAAGTGGGCTGCAAGAAAGTTGCAGGTTCAAATCCCAGCTGCAGACTTTTTGCGTGGAGTTGCGTGGGTTTCCTCCCACAGACCACAGCATGCCTGAAAGGTGTTTGTAAGTTGCTTTGGAAAAAAGCATCTGATAAATAAATAAATAAAGTTTTTTTGTTTAAAGATTGCTTCTCCTTTCTCCTCTCCTCCTCTCTCCTTTCATCCTCCCCTCTCCTCTGCTCTCAGTGTGATGTTTGATTCCAACAGAGACGGGGTCTGGTCTTGCCCTAACACACACACGCTTGTGTGATACACACAGCCCAGAGGCTGATCACCTGACACACACACACATGACATCATCGACTTGTAATCAAACCCGTATGTCTCCTTCCTCTCCCTCCTCTTAGTCTGTCTCTTCAATATGTGTCCTTGTGTTATCCACCCATGACTTAGTGATTTATTTAACCCTATAACTGAGATATTTTCCTTCCTTCTCTAATTCAGACTCTGTTCACCTTCTCTGTTTTCCTCGTGTCTTGTTTCTGATCTCGACCTGAACCTCAGTACGAGCTCCTCTATAAAAACAGAACATGACTTTAATTGCCAGGCTAGAAGATCTCATGCAGATGGTTTTTGACCTTTTATGGCCAAAATCAGGCTTTATTGCCATTCTTTGGCTGAGGATGTTTTGTTATGATGACTCACTGTTGAGTACAACTGTAGTGGCAAAAACAAGCTGGAAGAACTTTATTGGATTCAGGATTTCATCACTTTTTAGAAGTTGCAGCTTTTCCATTAAACATCTCAAATGATCGGTCTGTGGGTGGCAGAAAGCGAAGACTTTGATGGGCGTTTTATGAACAGTGTGCTTTTGTGTCCATGTATTTATTGGAAACCAAGGTGGGTGGATAACCTTGACCTCTGACCTGTAATCTCCATCAAGGGGACGTTTTATTGCCGAATATTCTTTCCTTTTTGTTAACACCCAGAAAGTGGTTTAAACTCTACAGGAACATGAGGCGTTCAGGCAGTACATTAAAGAAACTTTTCACACTTGTTTTATTTAGGGATGCACCGATAACAGATTTTTTATAACCGACTACTAGTACTTACATATGAGTACTTGCCAGTACCAAGTACTGATACGAGTACTAATGTCATTGATCTAAATCATGGTTTGGTACAACGTTAGCTGCTGCTGTCGCTATCTGTATCTCAAATGAAAGCTGAGCGTCACACTGCGTTAAATAGTATCGCGTACTTTTAAGAGTATGAGTATACAGTCTTAGTATGGCCGATTCCAGTATCGGCATTTGTGCATCCGTAGTTTTAAGCATGAATTGTCCTGAAGATGTTTGCGAAGGCTAATACGCACATTAGCTCATTAAGGATGACAGTTTATAAGCAGGGGTGCACACAATATTTTCATTGAGGTACTTGGTAAAGAGCCTGACGCTGATGTTCGGTACGCACCGCATGGCTGGCTACTCCAACCCTGGCTGAAACAGAACAGCTCTTTATTTAAAACGATGTCAGAGAGCAGAACAAAGTGAAGCGAGAAGTTTTATTAGGGAGGCTAATTAGTGATGTCGCAACAAATAAGAGTCCCTAAACATAGTTCCTCGTGACAGCGCCGGTCTGCGAAGGCGCATTTGGGCAGAGGGATCAGGTGATATCTGGGGTGCACATGCTGACCAGTCATGTGCACACCAGTGTATAACCATCAAGGGACTCATTACTATCCTGTTTGTGATTCTGTCAAAGATTTTGCAGTTTTTTTAGGCCCCACAGCTTTGAAAAACTTGCTAATTATAAATCAAAACGTGCAGTTAAAGCAGGAAAACTGTTTTAACTATTAGCAGTGGTACGTCATATGATGTAGGCAAAACTCATGAGAGAAACTTCTCTACAAACAAGGAGATTTTAACAATACAGGTGAGAAAACTATGCCCCCTTTGGATCTCTGTATCTCAGGTAGACTTCTTAGTAAAGACATTATTCAGAACGGGTCACAGGAAGTTGGACTTTACGTGACTGAACTGGTGTTCAAAATAATTCTGCAGCTCCAACAAACTCACAAAGTTTTTTTCCTAAACTCTATAAGTCTTTTACCATTTGAGATGTACTTGATTGACTGAGAGAAACAACAGGGTTTTTTTCTCCAAACTTTCCTTTGGAACAAATAGTTCCCCAAGTGCATAATGATGGAAACACGTCACCCCCCTCCCATGAAGCGATATAAGATTATAGGCAGGAATCAGTCATTTAGATTGAAGGGCTCCACAACAACAAGAGGCTGTAATTTACAGTCTAACAGCAGCTTTTGTATAACAAAGGTTCTCTATTGTAGGTAGGGAGTAAATTAAGAGAAGTGTGTGAAAACAGGCGACAGGGCAGGCGTGTGTCTGCTGCCCTCAGTTGGTACAGCTGATAATCATTACCAGAGGACCATTTTTGTCCTTTGAAGTAAATCACAAACACTTAAAGAGGATGCTGCGATCATTGTTTGCGTAGACGTGGTGGATTTCAAAGCGCCGAGGCCACACATCGACCACCAGTCGGTACACAGCATCAACGATTTGAAGAAAGCTTCAATAAAGTGTGTAGCTTCACAGGAAGAAAGGATGTGAGACTGGACACACTTTAATCTGTCCAGCTGTCAGGTGAGCAAAGCGGATCTGCCCCTTGATACTCTTTGATGGTTTCCTGATGGATTAGCATTGATCTCAAATAGTCCGTGGAGACGAATCGGAGCTCTTTCATCAGATTTCAAGGAGCTGAGCGTGCTCCGTCAAGTCACCTTTGTTCTCCTTCATCTACCTGCATGAAAGCTGCAAATGACTGTTTTTGAAAGTTATTACAAAGTAGGAGCCACTTTTCCAGCAGTGCAGCCACTACCTGGATAATCCCTTAATGTTCGCCTTCCAGAAGGCTGCAGCTCAAGCTAACTGCTCTGCTTAGTCTGTGTTTTACGGGGGGGGGGGCTCCTGAACTGTTTGGTCAACCTGGAAAAATGACACCACAACCACACCAGACCTTTATTTAACGCCCATTCCAGCTGCATGCCGTACACTTAAAGTAAACTGAAGCTTTCTGTTTAAACTCCTACTCTGTTCTCCTAACAGCTGGAGAAAGCAAACGTCTGATGAATACGAGGCCCACAGCGGAGAACTCTGAGGAAATCCTCAAGTCTGCCAACTAGATCCTCAAATATTCTGTAACATCATCAAACACAGGAAATGAGTCTCCTAATCTGGTTGTTAACCTTGACGACAGCCTTGATGGGGTAAAATACCCAAAGATCTGCTGTGAGATGCTCTAAATTCATGTTTATTAAGCTGACGGGAAAACGGTGACGCATCCAGTGTGGATCAGATTCAGCAGAGCAGAAAGTAAACCAGTGGGGTTTCGGTATTTAATTTAAAAATTGTGTTTTAGTTTAGCTCGGTAATAGAAGTTCTGCCTCTAGACTTCAGGTTGTCACCCTAAAGTCAAAGATTGGTGTGCAGCAGGCAGAGATAGAGACTCCAGTCTGAGACTTGGACTCAAAGAAAGACTCAAGACCTGACTCTGACTTGAAGTTTGGGACTTGAACGTGAGACTTAGACTTGAGCCATATTTAAGTCACAGAAAGACATTTAAGACTTGAACACAAGTGACACCTAAGACTTGACTTCAGGTTTGGGACCTGAATCCTAGACATGAGCACAAGTTGCTGCTCAAACAAAGACTAAAGATTTGACTTGTGCTTAAGATTTTGGACTTGACTGTAGGACTTAAACACAAATTACAATCAAGTCACATAAAGAACGACTCGAGACTTGATCACAACTCGAGACTTGGACATAAGCAGCACTTTAATTGCATTAACAAGGACTCATAACTTGACTCTGATTTTTGGTTTGGGGCTCAAGTCTAAGACCTGGACATGAGTTGTATTTAAGTTTCCAAAGACTAAAGAATTGACTTGGACTCATCCTCTACAGACTTGAGATTTGACTCGGATCTGAGTCTTACAAACAGTCTCTCATGTAATCAATGTTTTATCGTTTTATGGAGGTTGGGATTAAATCTAGTTTTATCTGTTTATTATGTTCTAACATCAATGAAATCGGCTCCATTCATCTGTTAGATGAAACTTCTGTAAGCAAGTACTCTGACATCTTCATCTCCTCAGCCTCTTTCTGTTTCTGGACTCTCTCTGTGGACGACACACCCCTAAAGCCTCCAGATGTCCTCATTAGTCATCTATCTCCACTTTCTCAAGAAACTTTGTCTCTTTTCCAAACTTCAGCCTCAGATGACACATCATTTTTTGTGTGTGTGAATTAATGTCTCATGTGAGGGGATTATAGTGATTAGAGATATGTTACAGGTCATCTGTTGCATTAGCTGTGGAAATGTTATCAGATTACATAAAGGAAAGACTCTGGTTGAAAACACTACAATGTTTTTACTGGCCGAATGAAACCAGTGGCTCATTCTGCCAAGTCTGTATCTGATAAACTGAAGTGATCTTCCAAATCAGATAATTGTCTCTCTAGCTGTGATCAGAGTCTGGTTTTAGTTTGGGAATAAAATCATTAAATTTTGTTTTCTTTGCATTCAACAGACTGTTTTTAGAAAACATCCTTTCTGCACAAATTGTCATTTATTTACCCAAATCCTGGTTTATATTTTATGTGCATTTTCTGACATAATGCGTCATTAGATTAAAGTCCTAGTATTCTTTAAAATAGTTATGTGTGCACTATGGTCATATGTTGAGAAACTTGATGTTCTTTTTGGACAAATCACAAAAACAACACTTTCAATCCTACTTAATTTCTTGTTTGATTACATGAGAGTATGTGTTGACAATGAATCCCAATTTCTCTTAAACTGACTGCATTTTAGCCATATTTGTGTAGGACGAGGTCACTTATCTGTGGAGGCCGTCTTGATTTTGAAAGTTAATCATTTCTAGGCATATATCCATGTTTTTTGAGAAGTTTATACAAATCCATCCAGTGGTTCTTGGGATATTTTATTGGGACCAGGTTGACTCCAATAAGTTTTCCAGTATGTAGCTCTTGGAGTGTGTGATGAATGTCAGCTACCACAAAACCAAATTTGAGCTCAATAATAATAAAACGGACTAACTTTAAGCTGCCATGTTTGAGTTTGCTATGGTTAATTAGCTGTGGCAGCCATCTTTAATTGGCTTGACTTCGAAATGTCCAATAAAGACAGTCTGAAAGTTTGGAATGATGGATTAATTAACACAGTTTTCCAGTACAGTGATATAATTTAAACTGAAACAATAAAATATGATGTATATAAAGAAGGTATTTCATTGGCTCTAACAACTCTAGAATCTGTTCATTCTTCAGAGGATTGAGTCAACTTATTTCATCAGTCCACACCTAAACCAGACATAAAGAAACCCATGAGAACAGAAAGCGATGATGTGGCCGCCCCAGTCTGAATCTTCTCACTTTGAGTCAGAGACAATCAGAGGCAGGCCGCCAAGTAGCTGAGCTCATGAAGGCCTGGACAGGAAGTGAGCAGACAAAAGAAAGAAGTTTTGTCCAGGGCTCCAAAAAGCGACACCCAGGCTGTTTCTTATCCCAGTCCGATCACTCCTAAGAGGGGGGTCACTCCAACAGAGTTCATTCTAGTTAAACAAACCCTTAATGACTATCATTTTCAGGCCTGCTGAAAACAAGAGGTAAGGAGTGAGTGGGAGGATGCAATGAGGCAGCTGTGATGAAGGACAGAAGGAAAGAAGAGAGGAGGAAAAGATGAAATGGAGGAGATTTAATAAACCAGCCAGTAAAAATAAGGGTGCAGAAAGCCCCCTCAGGGTACAATTTGAACGTATTTACTCTCTAGGTTGGAATTTTGGACCTCATGATGTATGTTTGTATCTTTTTGAGGACCTGAAAGGTACATTTATGTTCCAAGATGTGAAATGTCCATATTCAGTATGTACTGATTATTTGAAATGTTGCGGTACAACATCAGGAGACATTTTACCTTTTTCAAGGTTTTTATTGAACATATCATTTACCAAAAGTCTGTTCGCCAAGGGAGAATGGGGTGGGTGGCATAGTTTAAAGTTTTAAAGAGTCTTCTGTCTGCTTCTCCAAGATGGACCTACCAGATTACCATTGATGGTACTGACAGCAAGAACCTCTAATATGTTTAATATTTATAAGTTTTGCTTTTTTCTTCAAGAAACATTCAGTGCATTTACATGCACGTCTAAGTCGAGCTAGATCAGTCTAGGTCGATCTTATGCTAATAAACTGGGAGTCTTTATCCTAGTTTACATGTCTGTTAGAAAACCGAACTCTTAAATGAAGTTTGTTCCACTCCGCTACGATAGGGGGCGACATGCGCCCTTTCCTGTCGGTGTTCTGCCGGTTGTTTTCTTAGCGTTTAAAAACTCTTGTTCTAAACGCTTCTATCGGTCACGAATTTGATCGGGCGGCTTCGTGTACCCAGCACTGGCAAGCTGTCCGTTTGTTTTTGCTGCTATCGTCTTTTACCGCTACTGATTTGTTTGTATTCCCACTTCCGCGGTGTCGTCACTCTCAGAGGAGGAGCGCCCAGCCGGCATTAGCTCGACTAAGCTGTTTACATCGAGGAGGAAGTCGAGCTACAACCGCATTATCTGGGAGCTTTAGCTCGATTAGATCCAGTTTGACTTCAGCCGGACTAACGTGTTTACATGCAGTTGAAAAAACCGACTTAAGTCGATTTAAGGCAATAATTCGGTTTTCTAGACTGCATGTAAACGCACTGACTGATAAGTGATGATGGTCTGTTAGCGTCAGTGTCTAGGTTGTTCTAAAAGGTACAAAGAGTACCAACAAGCACCTGTAAGAACAGCACCTTTCAGGATACCACCCAGGGTGTGATTTGTTATGGGGAATGGGGAGTTACCCCTCTTCTTTTGACATCCCCCCTCTGGTCATTCATTTTTTTTATCCCCAGGGGGGATATCTTCTTCTGCAACCCAACCCTAGCCCTTTCAGAGTAACACTCCAGCTCCTGCAGAGGTCTCCGGTCCAGGTGGTGGGGGTGTGTCCGGGGAGCAGTGCGAGGAGTTTGGTCCAGGCGTAGGGGGTGTGTTCGAAGCGTCCCCGTGCAGAGCTTGCACAGGGACCTGGACCTCGCTCCGCACCCCGGACACCTTGCGCTGCGCCCCGGACACGTCCCCTCTCCCTGGACCTGAGACCTCACACTGCAGAGAAAACCCACCCTCTCTGCTTTTTTTTACAAATCAGACACTGGTACCACCCCAAAGTCAAGTATCGGTACTCTTTAAAGTACTATTGGGTACTTTTTTTCTGAGGATGAACATGAAGTCTCCCAAGATGTTACAATGCTGGAAAGGTCACACGTGGCATCTTAAACACAAAAATACAATTCATGGGTTTGTCTGAAAGCCAAAGGCCATTATTATACTAGCTAAAAGTTAAAAATGAGCTTCAGTCACTAACAGACACTGGATTCTGAGAACTATATATTTGTCATAAAGTGTAAGATTAAATTGCAGATCTTGGATCAGTTTCTAGAAGCTAACCACTTGTCTTGTTGCACGTTGAATCAAACCGTTTTATTTACATTTCCCTGTGTATAAATGTGTTATCACTTTTCCTTGGGGTACCAGCCTTCCCCCCTCCAACTTGCTTTAAACCAGTTTCACACATTTAAAAGCAGCTTTAACCGTGACCTGATGTCATGCCCGGCCATAAAATGTGAAACCTCTAGAGAAGAAAGGGGCATGTTCAGGAGCTGGGTTACAGCACAGCCTTTTTAAGCTCCTCATGGCAGAAAACACTTAAAAACGTTGATGAAGTGCAGCGGCGGGATTCCTCGGTGCAAATCAAGGAGCTGCCTGAAAGCTTTGGATCTGTGGAGTTATTAATGAACTGGCTGGATGGTGGATTTCTGGGTGATGTCACCGTCTGGATAGCACTAGTCTCACCTCAGTGACTGAACACAACAGATGGATCACATCTGGAGGGAAGCCAAGGAGGCATTTTAACACTGAGAGTTATGAGCGTTAGCTTTGTTCACCATGTTCTGGTGATGATGAGGATTGATGGTGACTTCATGTTCGTTTGGTGCAATTAGCTCTGGCAGGTTTCCTAGACTTGAGCAGTTTTACAAGCTTTTTATAAATCTAAAAACATCTGTTCACTTAGGTGTGTCGATCTTTACATCTGTTTCTGTTACTGCGTTGTTTTATTTTTTTAACATTTTAGAATTATTTCATAATTGTGTCATACTTAGATAAAACCAAATTACAAAGAATAAACGGTAAATGCAGAAACTAAAGCTGTGCTTAATTTAAATTTTATGCCAAGCTTTTTGCCAAAAAAGACACATGGGAAAGGAAAACTTGTATATTAATACAATTCATTAATTTTCAGAGACATTTCATCATTCAGCTGCTATAAACACACCACTTAGTCTTTTGGCATCATGTTGTTTTCTTTGAAATATTTTCATTCAGAGATCGGATGTCAAGTCTGAGATTTGAGTTGAAATTGATTTTCAAAAACAGACTCCAGATTTGACTTGGACTCACCCTCTAAAGCAGGGCTACTCAGTAGGCTGCCTGTGGGCCCGATCTGGACCATCTCTCTGGCCGACGAGCCATTTACTGTGTCCCCCTAGCTGTAATTCTTTCACTAAATCCACATTGCCTTCGTGAGTCAGCATGATGAGGAGCTGCAGCCTCTGCTGTCCTTAAGTTTTACTTTGGATCGTTGACCTCCACTGTTTCTGTCATACGTCAGTGAGAGGTAGCAGCAGAGAGGTATCTCCCCAGAATGCAGGACCCCTGCCCCGGACCAGGGAATAGTCGTTCATGGATATTGCTGTGACCCTTAAAGATTTGTATTTGAATATGCCTGCTCTAAAGGTTTCACATTTGACTTGTACTTGAGAAATTGGACTTGAGTGTGAAACTTGGATGAGAGTTGCAGTTTAGTTGCAAAATCAAAAATGTGACCGCTGACTTAAGCTCGACCTTTAAGGCCTCAAGACTTGACTTGGACTGAAGAATTGGGAATCAAGTCTGAAATTTGAGCTTGAGTTGCACATAAGTCACAAAAAAGACTTGCTCTCGACTCAAGAAGTGGACGAAAGTCTTAAATTTGGGCTAGAGTTGCAATTCATTTACAAAGAAAAGACTGGAGACTTGCCTTAGACTTACCCTCTAAAAGACTCAAGACTTGTCCCAAGAATTGGGACTCAAGTTGCTCTTAATTAGCAAACCAAGGACACCATTTGATGTGGACATTACCCTTTTAAAGACTTGAGACTTTGACTTAAACCTTAAATACTCTTGATTTAATTTGGTCCTGCCCTCTAAAAACCCAAGACTTGACTAGAGTTTGTACTCATATCTGGGACCTGGACTCAAGCCACAATTAAGTCACAAAAACTTGACCGTTGTCTTAGGCTACCCCTCTGAAGACTCGAGACTCGCCCACTAATGTCCTGAGATTTAACTTGAACTCAAGAAATGAGTCTAAAATGTATATGTATTAAAATATATTTCTTTTAAATGAAGACTTTGATTTTCCTTCTAAAGCTTCAAGACTTGTCATAGGTTCAAGAATTAGAACTTGAGTCAGAGACTTAGGCTTGAGTTGTATTTGAAGCACAAAATATGTTCAAGACTTGACTTGGACTCAAGAATTGGAACTTGAGTTGCACTTATCCCTCAGAAAGACTTGACTTGGATTTGTCTTGTAAATTCTGGGACTTGGCTTGGACTCAGGAAATGAAACTCAAGTCTGAAATTTAGACTCAAGTTTTACTCAATGTACAAAAAGGACTCAAAACATCACATTTACTCGCCTCTCAAAGACTTGACTTGGAAAAAGTGAGTTATAACATCTCTGAATTAAGTCAAATTTAGTCTTAATTTTTTTGTAAATCATTCCATTTGGTTTAACTTAAGAATAAAACCATCTCATATACAAAAGGAAAAATCTAAAACACTTTGGATTCGTATGTTTTCTGTCCAAAATCAACATTTAGCTAATTGTAAATCTGGTAAATGAGAGAGGGCTGTTGTGCTTTTTTGTTTGTTTTTGCAAACCTCAGTGTGTATGCAATTTAAAGCCCTGACACCCTACCTTATACTAAAAAGAAATCTTTTTTTAATTGATGCTTAAAATGCCTTTAAATTGATTTCAAATGAAGGCTTCCATTTCATCTGGATGCAGCTCAGTCCATCTGAAAACTGACCCTAACTGAGGAATAAAAGAGTCTAACTGTAATTTTCTTCTTGTTATTTCTTTGGTTTGGCTGTAATACACAGCTTCTTGAAATATGAGCATGTACTTTTTTTTTTGTTTGAGAAAAATGTGTGCCTTAAAGCTCCTGCTGTACTTACATAAAATTAGAGAGATCCAGGCATAGCATTTATTTTCTGTTTGCTCTGGGTCCAAACCTCAGATTCCGTACTGTAACTCCTCTCTGCGTGTTTAAACTCTACAAGAACTTTTCCTTAAATGGTGGATGGTTTAGCATGGAAGCAGAACAATGGCTGTTTTTTGTAGATGAGATGAGAATTTATGTTTTATTGTGACTATGATGAAGACATCTCTGTCAGTCAGCTCTTTGGAGGTGGAGAATCCAGTCTTCCTTGTCTTCTTACTGATATGGATACTTCCTCTTGCCTTCCACTTCACTAAACCATCTGAGGACACTGAAACTGGATAGACCTTTAAACCATTTTCCCCTCTTTAGTCATACTCCCAGCCTGCCTCCTCTACCCCCATCTCTGTTACTTCCAGCAGGATTTACTCAGCGTTGAGCTCAGAAATATTTGTCCTGAGATATCAGCCCGCAGACATTGACAAAAGTCTGATTTCAGCACTCTAATCTTTCCTAGTGAGATGCACAAGTCCTCCTAAATCCAGCTGCAGCTATTATCATGAACATCTTTATCCTTCAGGATTGCTGGAGACAGAACTACGGTTCCTCACTGGGTCAACACAACATAAGATTTTTGAGTAAAACTAAATTGACTGCATAATTAAATCTTGGAGAAATACGGTGTAATTGCGGTTTTGGGCTCGGATCAGAAAGGCCTTTGGACATGACTTAGAGGAAGAGTGTGGTTCAGAGTTTCTAGGGCAGTGGAAGGTGGATGTTGTTTGTTTTGCTGCTCTGAATCTTCTGGTTAAATTCTTTAATTTAAGGCTGCACAAGATATAAAAAAGTACTGCCATCACAGTGTCCGTGCGCCCAAAAGCAATACAGGAAAAAAACTGCTTGATGTGAAGTCAAACATAGGCTGTGAGAGCCATGGATCTATGTTTTACAAATTTAGCCAATCAGATGGACCGTCAGTGTATGAGAACGTGGCTGAAATCAGTCCCTCCAGGAAGTTGCGGGGATTTTTTGTGATTGTTGCGATCTAAAATGACTGATTTCGCGGCACATTTTTCTAAAAGTTGCGGTCAAAGTTGCGATTTTTTTCAGTCATTTTTAAAATTTCTTTAAGGTTTTATTTAGTTTATATGCACACACAGTTAACCTCTTTACACACACACACTGTATGCGCTGCTTCATAATAAAATAAAGACTACAAGATGATGTAATCTCCATGACAGAACAGCTGACAGCCTGTCTCAGCGTCACTCAGACGTTACAGCGTGAGCGACTTTACTTTCACTTTCAGAGATTCAGTTCCTTGTGTTCACTGGATACAAACGTCACGTGGTTAATCGCGTGTTTAAAAAATAAACAACGTTCAAAGGAATTCACGTTAATGCTGACGGTCCGATTTATTTAAAATATTTTTCACAGAATAGCAAATCCGCCGACTCAGCACACAGTTTAGGACAAACATAAGTTCTTTTTAAATCTAGTTTCTCACATTGTCCAAATACGGACATTAAACAGAACTCACCTCGTCTCTTTTATCACTGACCCCCAGCCCCCGTCAGCTCCTCTCTTTTCAGCTAATCTCCTCCATGTTTTGTGGTCAAAAAGTTTTTGTCAAGCGACGATTTTCATGTATAATCCACCATGACGTTGTGTTTGGTTCAGAACAGCTTTCCACCACTCTTGCGTAATACTTAAGTAAATTGATTTGCTCGTATTTTAGCCGCAAAATCTGATGGAAACCGACCGGAGTTTAGCGGCTCTGAGCTCAAAAACCGGAAGCAAACACAGCTGGAGGCAACGGGATTGGTCAAAACTTATCCGAGTGGCTCTGATTGGTCAAAGAAGACGACGAAATCCGACAAAAACAAAGATGATTGGTCAAATTTGTGGAAAAGTTGCGGTGATTGGGGAAAATTGCAAGGCCGCAACAAAGTTGCGGCAAATGGTTGAATTTGCGTTAATAGTTGCGATCGCAACATCGCTAAGATACCAGCATCGGGTATTGGGCCAGTACTAAGGTTGTATACTCATACTTGGTAGTCATAAAAGTATGTCGATACGTAGAGCTGATACTTTTTAATGTATGCTTAGCTCTCCATGGACCTGAGCCACACGACACCAGCAGCTAACCGGAGCTAACTCAGTGGTCCTGACTCACCGCTTGAACATGGGATTGCTGTTAGCTGAGAAACAGAGCCAAACATAGAAAACTGTTGTTTATAGAAATATTGTATCATATTGTGCAACACTGTACAATAAAAAGAAATCTAGCTTGCAGTCTTATCATAATGTATTGTGTGATACCAAACATAAATCTTGTACCTAATTGTAATTTATTTCCTGCGTTTGGGGCTGGGCCTGTATCCTTGGCAAACTTCTTAGAAACGTTTTAATATATTTTCTCGAAACATGTTAGAAAACAATCTCTTCTTTGTGTAGAAAAGTAGACTGTGTTTATCCTCGTGTCTCCACACAGAAACAGCTCGCTGCCAGCTCTCCTCCAGTCTCATAACCTTACAGGAAAGTGTTCCCATCAATCATCTCCAGCACCTCGCATCAGATCTGCGAGGAGGGAATTTAAAACCCACCCACAGCTCTTATTTCCTGGTTTCTGTCAAAATCCAGGATGAACTGGGATCAGGTGGTCCCTCTGACAGCTCTCTATTGTTCTTCGCCAATAAGCTTTAAATTTTGGGTTTCCATGTCACAACTTGACACCCGACCACCTAAGACTCGACAGGTTCTTCTTGAGCTCAAACTTACTCCATGCTATTTATGATGCTGGAACCCTGGCAGTTCCTATAAATTAAGATGATAAACGTTAAAGACTGCTGGCACAACAAACACTTTATGTAACATCTAATTGAAAACAGTAGCTTTATCTTTTTCTCTCTGGAAGACAAACATTCAATAACAATTAAACTGAATTCTTGACCAAGTGACAGTTGTCATCTTAAAATCAGATGCTTCTTGGCATCATTAAAAACTATAAAAATAGCAGAAAATTGAATCCAAGGTTGCAAACATGAAACAATTTAAACATTTAATAAATTGTCTGACTTTGTGAAAAAAGTGTTTGCCTCCTTTCCTGGTTTCTAATAACTGGTAATGAGTCGTTTACAGGCTGTGGAGGAATTCTGACTCCACTCATCTTTACAGATTTGTGATTCAGCCAGATTTCCCACATGAAGCCTTTTTAAGGTCATGTCACAGCATCTCGATCCAGTCCAGGTCAGGACTTTGACTAGGCTACCCCAAAGTCTCCATTTAGGTTTTCTTAATCTCCTCAGAGGTGGACTTGTTGGTGTGTTGTAGATCATTGTCCTGCTGCAGAACCCAAGTGTTCTTCAGCTTTAGGTCAGGCACAGATGGTCAGATGTTCTCCTTCAGGATGTTCTGGTGGTTTTGGTCTTAGACCTAGGCCATTTATGATGGAGGAATCATGAACTCTGACCTTAACTGAGGCAAGTGCAGTTCGTGGATGTTGTTCTGGGGTGTTTTGTGATCTCTTGGATACGTCCTCTCTGAGCCCTTGGGGTAATTTTGTTCAGCCGGATTCATAGCATTGCTGTATTTAGCAAATTACCATACAGAGTAAAGATTTTCAGAAACCCTCAGGTTTTAGGATGCTTTAAACAGGTCACTGTTGATTTGGATAATTTAATCATGTTCCTAATTAATGTGTGCAGTGTTGCTGGCCTTTTAAAATTTAGTATCTTCAACAAGGACAATCGTATGAAGTTTTAAAAACAGCCTTGTTTTTAGTTTGTGGCAGAACATTTTCCCAAGAATTTAAAGTATGTTTGCACTTGCAAATAGTGTCTCCAAAGTGTCTCAAAACGTTTGCAAAGATTCTCAGTTTCCTCTCGAGTCACAGATTGATGGAAATTTGAACAAAAAAATTGTCTGAGACAAATGATTTTTCTCAAAATAGTCTTTAGTATCCATGAGTCAGAAAGTGTGAGACATTTGAAACAACTTTGGGAGGTTTGGAGACACATTAAACTAAACTGCGACTAACTGTAGGCCAAAAGAGACTTAGACATCCCAAACATGACAAAACTGTCAATAAATTGAGTGTAAACTGGGAACAATTCAAGATTATATTAAGAAACTTTGTGAATAAAATGCAACAAGAATATTAACGTTGCAATTTAATTGCAAAATAAGAACGTAAAACTGTTTTCTTTTGAAAATTTGTGATAAATATATATTTTGTTCTGCCAACAGTCAGCACAGTTAACTAACTAGTGGCTAGAAAAGCTCAGATAATCTGAATATAACCTGAAAAGTAATGAGAAAATCTGTCAGATGAGTTTTTAAAAGTTGATATTTTTTGTGTCAAATTGTGCAATATTTTGTCCTAAATATTGCCTTGTATGGTGACATTTCTACAATAATCTTTGCCTGTAAAAAAAAAAAAAAAAAAAAAGACTCTTACAGCATTTATTCAGTTCCCTCATTTACAGAATTCACAGTGACCACATCCAGATCACCCTTTCACCACAATGAGACATGTGAGCTCGCAGGCTCTTTCCTCCCTCCATATTTCACTCACTATCTCGGCTCTGACTCGGCCCGGAGCTTGAGCTTGGACCTATTGTTCAGGAACCGCAGCAGCTGCTGCCAGCGATGAGGACATAAAGTACGAGTTTCACGCGGTCGCTTCCTTCCACCCTGACAGGACGGGAGGGTAGGATGGTCTCCCTCTGCCAGCTTTTGCCAAGCTGTAACTCAGAACGGTGTCTGCTAGAACAAATGTGAGAGGAGAGTAAATCTCAGCCGCTCTGCTGGGTAAAGTATCCTCCACAGTGTCAACTTTGCACCTCGTTTTTTTGGGGTGTTTTCTCCAAGTCGTCTGTCTCCAGTTCTGGCAGAGGCTGTATACGGTTCACAGCAAGTGTAGAAATGTCATGCTAAGTCTACATTAGCTGCATTTCCCTCCCTCCGTCCCCCCCTCGTCCCTCTACCCTTGGTGCTATTTCCCTTCACAAATAGTAGATTAGCTCATACATCACTCCTGCTGATTCCCAGTCCCCATATTCATTTATCAAGCTCTGTTTAGTTTGACTATTCACTCGTTTTTACCCCAAACATATGTTAGAAGTAACAAACAAGCTGTCAAGACTTTTCAGTAACGTTGGCTCTTTATTGAAGTCATCTGAACTCTGCTCTATGTGCTAACTGTCCTTGTTTTGTCCCTTTTTGATTGAAATACAACCTGGTAGTTCAGCCTCACATGTAAACTTAAAGGGATTCACTGTCAGGGTTGTAAAAAACTTTATAAAAGTAGTTATAAACGCTTTTACATGAGTAAAACCCCTAAGTACTTCTTTTTTTGCATAATAATTTGCATGTTTTACAATATTCTGCACCCAATTTTCAAAATAAAGCGGTTAAAAGCAGTAGGTTTATGGTAGGAAAAGTACAAGCAGCAAGTCCCAAGGCCTTGTGGTTGGTGAGGTCTTATCACTGCATTCTGTCAGAGAGATGTAATCACATGACGCCATTCGATGACGAATCGCTGGGTCTAATTACTACCCAGTTTACACATTCAGCGCAGTAATCACAACGCTGACTTGGGATGAGTTCATATTTTAGGTTAAGGTTAAGTGAATGAAGAGGAAGTTGGGTTTGATTCAGACAAACGTGCCAGAGGTGGAGGAGTTGGTGGAGACGCCTGGCTGTTATCTGGATGAAGTAGTGAATGGAGTGTTCGCTGGCCGGCCCAAATTGGGTCAGTAGTCACTCAGATTTTCCTTCGACGTGGGAGTGATGAGCACAGGCACCATGTAGAATACACAGTAATACATATTTATGACATTATTACTGCATTTACTAGTCCACTACCACATTGTATTGATGTGCATTTTGAAGATTTTACTTCCTGGATTTTATTCTTGTTTAAGGATACTCCAAACATTTGAACTGATTGAGGTATAAACTGATTTAGACAAAATGAATTCATCAATGTTTTGACCCTATAAGCGAATGGAAATATCAGAGCATAATGTCACGCCAAGTACCAAGAATGATTTTCTTTCCCATAAAAGGAAGCGTTGGACTTGTAAAGAGATGTATTCTTGTTTCTGATGTTGAGCTGACGTCAATCAAATGAAAAGCTTTGAACTGAAATGCCTGAGACGCCGAATGGTGAGAGATTTTTGTGAGGTTGAGACGATTGCGGGAGATGTACAGGTGTGCTGCTCCTCCAGGTCCGTAAGATGTAAGATCTGAGCCGTCGTACGTCAAAGACAAGGCAGGTTTCCGTGTCCTCTCCACCCTGATCAAATCTTTACAGAACAAGGTGAAGACAGAGGAATATGTCATGGCTGCTTCCTAGAACATGTCATCATTCGTACGAGCTCGCTACCTCCTGTGAGGTGAACTTGCAGAGGCACGAACTACAATCAATAATATCCAAAAATCCCAGATCGTAAAAAAAACATCCAGATTGCAGGGCAGGTCTGGATAATAAGCATGATGATGATGATGTTGACGATGAGGGCATCTCAGAGGAATTTTCTCCTCGTGAATGATGTAACCACGACTGGGAGTTAAGTCAACCAGATGGCATGAACATACACCGTGTTCCCTGTAAACTGTTAGGACTTGAAGATGTTTGGTGATAATTACAGCTACCATGCTTTAATACCGATTCATTCACCCATAAAAACCGAAAAGCATTGTGCAAGAATAGCAACGGTTACAACTTAGAGATTTTTATGGACAAACTTTATTATCTTAACATTGTTAAAGGCATAAATGGCTACAAATAACTAAGTATGGACTTTATAAGTGGTATTTTTAGTGAATAGTTTGCTGTTGTTTAAAATTAGGAATAATTTATGGTTCTAAACTGAGATGTTTTACAAGAATTTGTTTTAAAGTAAACTAATATTATAAAAATAACAGTAATCTGATTGGTAACTACCCAGACTCACTCAGGATCCTCAGACAAACTGCTGCTGCGTGAAAAATAAAAACAATTCTTGAAGTGTGAGCAGCAGGAGGCACTGGTGGTCACAAGTGTTGATTTTTATGTTTCTATAGTGTTTTATTTAGGAAATAAGACGAGTTAAAAAGACCCTTCCAGTTTTAAATCAAATATTTTGAGATAAAATACAACTGAAGTCTATGGAAGCGTGGTGTGAACTCTGTGCATTCTGAGGGGATTTGAGAGGAAACCACCAGTCCTACAGCAGTGAGATAAACGATGGAGGAAAGAAGACAAAAATGTCTGTTTTTATGTATGAGTGAGTCATTAGATTTTGAGCATCTGCCGATACCGAGTCCCGATCCGATACTTCTACGATGTTATTGTCATCAACGTTTTACCTCTAGACCGCAGACATTCTCATGAATGAATTCTGTCTCCTTGAACCGGAGACAGAATTCATTTCAAACTCTGATTATAGTTATATATATATATATATATATATATATATATATATATATATATATATATATATATATATCACATGCTTTACATTTGCAGTGGCGGTGCACATGTAGAGGAAACCCTGTAATATAGGCTACGTTCACACTGCAGGTCTTAATGCTCAATTCTGATTTTTTAATCAAATCCGATTTTTTGGTCTGGCTGTTCACACTTCAACTGAAATGCGACAGCAAACAATCTCCAGTGTGAACGAATCACGGCCCCAAAGCGGCCCGCATGTGCAGACGATGACAAGACGTCACACATAAAGCACTCTGTTTACGTAAGTAAAATGGCTTTGGCTAACTGAGTTGAACACAGCCCGATTACGTAAGATCTCTTTACTCTGAAAGACACCCGAGACCTCAGCGCTGTGCTACGTCGTGCTCGCGCCGTTATTTTGATTAAAAACCATTTTAGTTCGTCAGATCACTGATCACACAGGGACCGCCACAGCGCGTCCCAGAAACGCGAGTCCACGCCATGGCGCCAAGTTCACTTGAACAGAATTGTCACGTAATATATTACTAATCAAGTCCTAAACCTCACTGTCTGTCCACTGACTGCGTCTGTCTCCACCAGTATCAGCTCTACGTGTTGGAGCGTTTCCCTCCGCCGGCTCAGAGTAGTGGTCTGCCTCCAGTCAGTCACGTACGAGGCGCATTCAATGCGACATGTCCGTTCAGACTGGAGTCGCTTTCAAAAACATCAGATACGTATCCGATTCAGGACCACATATGAAAGTGACCTGGGTCGGATTTCAAAAAATCGGATATGTGCCGTTCAGACGGTCTTTTAAAAAAAATCAGATATAAGTCTCATGAGGGAAAAAAATCGGATTTGATGCGCATTTGGCTGCAGAGTGAACGTAGTGTTCGTAACAATAATGCATCAGTAACAAGTCTGGATCGGGAGATGACGTCCGATTCCGATCAATTCTGAAATCATGTGATCGGGTCTGATTTCCGATCACGTGATTGGCTCGGGACATCCTTATTGAAAACCGTGAAAGATATCAAAACATCAACTTTCTCACCAGATTAACTAACATTGCATTGCTTTTATGAGGACATTTTTGTTTTCTTGCTAATTTAATTATTAAAGGCAGCCCTATTCAAGATGGCCACCTCAGTTAAATTACATCAGCAAACAAAAAATAAACACATCACGTTCTTTTCAAGATTTGCCTAAAACTGCTATAACTCCATAAATCAACCAACCAATACAAACACTTTTAGCTGGTTTTGATGTTGAAAATGAAGATTTTCTGAGTTTGGTTTCTAAATTTCCCTTGACAGCCCACAAGAGGAACAAACCATTTAGTTTATGACAGCAGGATGTGAGCTAATAAATGTTCTTTATATCATATAAACCCTGATTGCTTGATAAACATGGAGTCATGTGCTTTTCACTGACATCACACAGAGTTCATGTTCTTCATGTAATGAAACAAAAGCTTTCCTCTTTATCCTACGACTCTGCAAATGAAACCAGAGGTTGCACGTGGCTGTAAAACTAGTTTTTGCTCTCAGAAGACGAAAGGTGAGCTGAAGGCCTGTCGAGGCCTGGCTGTGTGCAGCATGCGTGTATCTGACTGAAGTTGCTTTAAACCAACATCTGTTGATGGTTAGGATGCCGCTCAGGCTCTCACACCCCCGCTGCTCCTGCAGTACCCAACACACGATGAGGTCATCGCTCGATCGACAGTTAATCAGACGAGAACCAGGTCCATCCCCTAACCCGGCACGGATTTACAAGCTTTTTAGGGATTCCTAGGAGGAGGTCAGTCGGGCTTCCTGCTAGGAGGAGGATCAAAATAAAAACCAGCAGCAGGAGACGAGGAGTGACTTATGATCCACCAGAACCCAGAATGTAATCACAACTTTGTGTTTTTAAACAGCCCAATGGAAGGAAGTGACTACATGCAGCTAAAATGCATCTAACAACAATAAAATGCAGCTTTTCCCATGTAGGGCCATTTCAGCTCTCCTTAAACGAGTGATAAGTGGCCTTTTCCTTTTTGTCCTTCTTTTTTTAAACCATCTGTAACCGTGTTTTGGAAGGAGTTAAACAGAAGCTGCTGAACGGTCTTTTCTGCCTTGGCGAAGGAGTAAATGTTGATTCAACGTCTTGAGGGATCCTCGCTCTTTTCCTGCTTCAGGCATTCTGATGACAGCTCTACATCTTTAGCAGGTTATTTAACAGAAATACCTTTCTCAGGTTCTTGTTATGACTTTCTGTTAATCAGCATGAGACATGAGGTAATAGATTTTACAGACGAATTGATCCTTTTTTTTTTTTTACGATTTATTCCAACTTTAGCCCAGTTTGATTATATTAACCCTCAATTTGTATTAGTTATGATGATATTAAACAAATAGAAGTGATGGATGAGCTCCCTAAAACAATAGCAAATGAATCTTTAGCTAACACTTTGGCTCATATCCTTATATTGTTGAAATGATTACTACTCCCTTGTGTTACATCATCTATAAAGATTGTGTCAGAAAATGGTGCAATGAACATGAAAGGTGCTCCAGGAATTTTTAATGAGTTCTTAAAACTGCTACACCGAGTTATGTGTCCAAAATGTAACTCTTTAAGTTTAGAGATAAATATTTTACTTTCCCTTCTTTAATTTCAGTCGTTTAGGTCATACCTCTGCTGCTTTTCCCCTTGAGGTGTCCCACAAGGTTATGTTCTTGGTCTTTTCCTTTTCTCCTTGTACCATCTTCCCTTAGGTGCTATTTTTTGGCAGCACTGCATTCCATTTCACTTCTATGCAGAACAGTGTTAATTTTGGCATGAAATTTTAATTTAGTTTTAGTCTTAGTCTTTTGACTAAAATTCTTTTTCATTTTAGTCTAGTTTTAGTCGTCCAATTTGTTTTAGTTTTAGTCTAATTTTAGTCGACTAAATATAAAATAGGCATATTTCACTAATATTAATATATTTTCCTCTGGTGCATTTATTTTACATTTCTTTTTAATGAATTGGGGTAACACTTTACTTTTATTAACATTAGTGCATTATTAAGTATTATATAAACAAATGGGCCCTTTATCAACGTTCCCAATATTGTTAATGACCCCAATTATAAGACACAGCCCTTTCCAAGACTAATCTTCAGAAAAAAAACTAAATTCACTTTTAAAATAAACAATTTTGTTGAAAATTGGATTAAGTAGTTTAAATATTATCTTATTTAGAGACCTTTAATATTTTTTTTATTAATTCAATCACAAAGATCTGTAATTCATATTCTACTGTGTGTTGAGTTCTGTCAGGAAAGACACTAGTGGTCCTGAGCAAATAAATACCATAATAATGCAAACTGTCAGAACTTTGCTCATGACGTGTCAGATCAAAAGTCTTCAGGCTTTAACTCACAGAGTCTGATCAGCTGTTCTCACGCTGCGGTCCGTCTCCTCACACAGAACGTGATCTCCACAACGCTCCGTCTTCGGTCATTTCACTCCATAACTCCATATTTCCTGTCTCCCTGACAGCTGTTTGATCCTCTGCTGCATTCATCACTATTATCTTAAAGTTAGCGTCGTAACTCTGCCTCTGTTCTGTTCATGTGACCCACTTTTAATAGTTTGTTCCTGTCGGAGTCTGCTCTGCTGTTTACAAATTCCGGCGCGTCCCGACAAGGCGGACTCTGATTGGTTCCTTTCTCATCTACTTCCGCCTGCTCCGATTGCTGATTGGTTCTTTGGTATGTTCGTCAAATTCTTCCCGTTTTCTGATTGGATTTCGTCACTGTCAATTCTCGTCTCGTCTTTCGTTCCTGACGAAAATGTCCGCCGATTTATTCTTCGTCATCGTCTTTTTCCGTTTTATATTTTTGAATTTCGTTTAGTTTTCGTTCGGCAAAATATATTCGTGACGAAATAAATAACGAAAATATTTCGTCTACGAAATTAACACTGATGCAGAACCCTTAAGCCGATACCAAAACCATTCCTACAGTAAAGCATGGTGGTGGCAGCATCATGCTGTAGGGATGTTTTCCAGCAGCAGATGCTGGGAGATGACTACAGCAGCCTAGGGTGAGGAGACGTCTTCCAACCCAAATCACATCGTCAGGAAACCAAAAGGGAGGCCGTGGGATATTTCTAGTCCAGAGCTCAGACATCAATCTGATTGAAAAATCCTGAAATGACCTAAAAACGGCTGTGCACGATGCTTCCCATCCAACATGACAGAGCTTGAGAGGTCCAACGAAAGGGTGGGGGAGGAGACTACCCAAAAATAGGTGTGCCAAGCTTGCTGCCAAAGGTGCTTCACCAAAGTTTTGAGCGAAGGCTGTGGATACTCCCCTGGATGGATAAATCTTTCACCTTTTCCCTCTCGGTAATTAGCCTCCAGCCTGGACAGAGGGCTGTTTTTCATGGAAGCCTGTCCTTCCCGACAAACTCGATGACAAAGCACAGGTCGTCGTCACAGCGCCTCGCGGTCCAACTCAAACACTCTGCTCCAGCTTAAGTTCAATGATGCGATTGTCCCTAACAGGTCACGGGCCGCTGCTCAGCTGTGTTTCTGCTGCAAAACTAATCGCTGAGAGTGCATTTTTTTGTGTTTCAGTGCGTGTGTGGATACGATATTATAGAGAAAGCTGTAAACAGGACAGCTCAGTAGCTGCTCGTTTTGGTGACATTTACTATAGAAAACAGGCGGATATGTTTCCATTCCAGGTTTATATCACATTGCTGCCATTCGAGGTGTTAAAAACTCCACCAAATACCTGTGCAATCACTGAAACTGCTGCGAAGCAGAATGTAAAGTTCCCTGAAGTGATATAGATGAAGGTGCTGAAGGATAAAGTGTACTGATAGTGATGACAATTCTTCCTGAGCGGGGAAAAACCAAAATGTCTGGCAATTCCTTCAATAGCTGTCATGACATTTCACAGAAAACCACATATGTGAACCCGATAGCTCTAAAGCGATTCGCTAAAGCCACTGAAAGTAACGAAACTATGAATGTCTAGACTGAAACGAACAACATTCCTTCAGAGCCGAGGTTGAAACATTTCAGTTTGGATCAAGCTATCGTACCCAGAGGGTCGGAACCTGCTGTGGTCTCAGGGGAAGTACCGGACACAGCATTAGGAGGTTAGCAAGAACAACTCTGAATTCAACCAGCCTCAGAATGCCACTATTATCTCAGTCAGCTTGGAGAATTACATCACAGCACATTATAAAACCACAGAATCAACAGTTTAATCTTCAAGCGTCCTTCATTCAGCGTCGCTCCCTTGACTGGATTTGACGCACCGGCTTTAGTTTTCCAGGCAGTCTGGTAATTCACTCTGGTTCCCAAATATACACAGTGATGCGATAAAGCTGAGCTATAAATGCTAGTTGTGTGTTTAGGCTTTAAACCTAAACTATATGCCCAAAAAATGTCTCCCCACCTCATGATCTGGATTATCTCCAGAAACAACTCTTGATTTGCTTCAGGTCTGTTCAATAAAAGGTGATGTTTAAAGGACACGGTCATGGGAACAGCAGTAATGACTTTTTAAGGGGAATTTCCTCTTTATTTTAAAGCTGACATTACAGAGAATTATTAAGAACCTATTGGCCTTTGTCAGCCTTTCTCATTGGCTTAAAAACACACTTCAAGTGAATATCAGTGGAGAGCTTCTATCTCAAACCGCCCCCAGAAGGCCATGGGAAAAGACTCCTATTTAATGACCCTACTGTCACTCTGAATGTTGAAATTACTTAAAAACAACGTGCTGACATTCGCTCATGAAGATGCTTGTACCGCAGGGACAGTGATGCATTCAGAGATGACAGATGCTACTTAAATGTGAAATACGATGGCATAATTGTGGCTTCCTTTGGATGCTACGGTTCGAGGACCAAACTCAGACTCGGAGTTGTGTTCAGCGAAGGTCATCATGGGTGGTTTTTAGCTTTTGATGATTTTAAAAATTTGCAGTATAGTGTTAAAAATCATTAATTGCCTCCGATGTAGCATAGTGGCAGTTAAAGTGACGTTTTTCTCCAAAAAGCCAAAACAAAACATGAAGCCAAGACATTGAGCTCGTTCTCACACTGACCGTTCGCGCTCCTGCTCCAGCAGGTTGGTGAACTCGTCGCTCTTCTTCATGAACTCTCCGTGGTTTCTCTTCTCGTCCTCCAGCTTGTACAGAGCCTGTTTATGAGCCTGCTCAACCATCAGCAGCTGCTCCAGCATCCGCCGATGGGTCTCCCTCTGTTTCTCCACTAACTTATCCAGCTGTGTGCGGAGCATATAGAAAACATTCGTCTCATCTTCTCTGCAGCGTTACCTACAGTCAGTTTTTAGGGAGTTAGCCATACCTCCACCATCGGTTTCTCGTAGATGTCTTCCTGGAAGGTGTCGGACTTGCCCTGGATGGAGTCTCTTTGTAGAGCCTGCAGGACCTTCTGTGGTGTAACAAACCCGTATTTGGCCTCCAGCAGGGCCAAGTCGATTTTCTCTGCCTTCAGGACTGTGATCACCTCATCTCTGGCCTGTGATGGAAGAAGAAAAGTATAAAAGTTCTATTTATGGGATATATGGGAACATTATGAAAGGTCTGCTTGATTTGACAAACAAAAAAATATATAAAAATCAAATGTTAGACTGTATCAGCTGAAAAACGAATTCATCCCTCAGTAGACGTGACAACACAAGCACCTAACTAGTCTCATTAATAGTATTCTGACACAGATTTGTGTCTGATTTCACAGCCTGCAGCTTTGAAACTTGCTAATTTAACATCAAATCATTCAGTTCAGTCAGGACTAGTGTGCTATGACCTGTGGTAGGTTTGCGTTGTGCAATGTGTTTGATAAAAATCTGAGAAATGTCTGCATAGAGCCCCTCTCCTTGGAGCTTTGAAGCTCATGTAGACCTCACAGTAGAGACATCATAGTTCAAGTTGGAGATATTTCACAGAATGATCAACTGATTTCCCATGCTAATGTTTGAACTTTTTAAAGTTTTATATTCTTTTTCAAACAAACTCTTCTCATATATATGAGAATATCCATATTGCGTTATGTACTATACATCAAAATGTTGGTATTTTTCTCTCCTTTCAGTTGTTGGTTTTTCCTTAAATCCACTCAGTGGGCTACAGTTGGATTTTAGATAATATTTTCTTAAAACTAGAAATGAAGCGTCTTTTTAACTTGTCATATCTCCTACATGGAACATTGTAGAAACATAGACATTGACATGTGTGGCTCTCAGAGCTTTCTGCTGCTCACAGTTCAAGAAGTTTTTCAAAACGACATCTAGTTTTCACACAGCAGCTGTTTGTCAGAGACTTAGATTTTAATTTCTGTCCTCTTCAGGTTAAATTTGCTGCCAGGGAGTGAAAGACACAGGTTACCATGGTGACTGGTAGGGCTGGGCAATATGGTCAAAATTTCATATCCCGATATAGCTCATTTTATATCCAGATAACGATAAACATACAAAACATAGAACATCCCCTTGTGAATTTCCGCCTCCACTGTGGCTGCATCATATAAATCAGGTTAAATGACTAACGTTTTTCCACCATGTACATTGGACCCATATCTTTGCAGATGTGTTTAGTAAGAGCAGTAGTAATCTCCTTCCATCTGCGGGAGCTAGGAGCTACATGGTGTGCGATGAGTCAAAGCCTGTGTCTCGACGCTGCTTTTGCAGCTTTTGCTCATTGACTGTTTTCTTTGTCGTGGTTTTTGGAGTCCGTTGCTTGGACCAGGAGCTGGCAAACTTTACAAACAACTGTTGTCTGGTCCACGTCAGTCTTTTTATATTTAAACCACATCCATGAGACAGAAGTTGTCCCTCTTTTAGGTCCAAGCTCTTCGGTTTGGGTTAGCTGGTTATCCTGTTGACTCTGGTCTACAACACGTCCTCTACCAACTTCCTCCATGCTTGTTTATGTTTTGCTGCATGCAGGGGCATGCCGAAAAGTGTATTTTGACGTAAATATCTGCCATAAAACTCCTAACCATGATGTAAACGATAGAGCTTTATATTTGACGAAAGACATTTTCTATCACCCAGACAAAATATTTCATCATATCACACAGCCCTAGTGACTGGTTACCGGGTGACCTAATGAGCCACTGGCAGCAGCTTTAACATTTCTGTTGATCTTAGTTCTCTTTACCGTGTCTTTTAAACCCTCTGGAGTCTGAAGTACAATTGTCTATTTTGTCCATTTTTGTCATTGTCTTTATATTTGAGTTATCAGTTTTCAGGACTTTTTTGTTGGTCAAAACTGCAACCATCACAAGGACTTGCTTCCTGGTGGGGTAAAGGAGGGACGAAATGCAGCTAAGAATAGCCCTCGCCGGTGAGGGCATAGAAAGCTTTGATGTTTTGTCTCATCTTAGGTTTTCACAGAATTGATGTTAAAACTACAACTTCCTTAATTTGGATGTGATCAGGGTCTTCAGAAACTAGACGGTCTTTCTTGTGATTTTTAAACGTTGTTTGATCAAGAGTTCTCCAGGCCTCTGAAGATTTTTCTGAGAACTCATTTTAAATGGGATCTTTAGGCGCTTTGTTACCAGCAGCCTATCTCGAAGACTGTTTTTCTGTTTTCTTTTGCTGAATCTATAAAAAATATCAAAGATAACTCAGTTTGAAAAACAGAAACAGAAAGGTTTTTTACAGAAAGCTTCGTCCTAATTTGACGTCTTCTTTTTAGCAGACTAGTTAAAAGAACTTCTGTTTGCTTTTGTCTGATTAATTTTCATGTACCCAGCTCTGTATTACGGCTCTTTGTGGTGATTTTACATGAAGAAGCAGCTTTGCCGTTGCCAGTGGATTCCTGGATCTGATGCAGGAATTGACAGGAAGTAGCCTCAGCTGTTAGCTGTCCATTAACACGAGCTTTTAGTCTTTAAGCGCCACTTCCCTCTGAGCCAGCTTGTCTGACTCTGATGTCCGACTGGGGTCGGTGCCATGTCTGCAAGGCTGTTGTAATAGTCGTAATCCAATTTGGCACGTTACCTTTACAGTTTAGATTACCTGCAGCTCTCCTTCCAACAAGCTCAGCAGAAAGACGAGGTCATCTCGGGAGAGGTCCCTGCCCTTCTCCCTCCGACCGCCTTTTGACGCACTGCTACCGCTGGTCCTCGCACTTCCGCCAGCACTGATGCTGTTCTTGATGTCCTTGTGATTTCTCTGGATAGTACCGGTGTCGTCTGGTGTCTCTCGATGTCGACTACGTCGCTCGGCTCTTCCTGACGGCTCCTCTCGCTCTGTAGATCGCTTGCATGAGTCCACATGGTGCTGCTGAGCCAGCTTGGCCTTGGCTACATCCTCCAGGCTGCTGCTGCGGGACCGCATGTTCTTCCTCCTGTTAATACATACAAAATACTAAGATTACTCTTTTTAAAATATTTTTCCACCAGCAAAGACTAAGAGATTGCGGAGTTTCTAGATTCTTGTTCATTTTTCCTGCAAAAGCCCATTTGTTCTATGAGATTCTTCAGTTTTCTTTTATGCCCTGCTCTTTTTTTGTGGCTTTCAAATTTTAAAAAACTTGCAAATGTTGTGCAAAAACTTTCAACATCAGCATTTGGAAACATTTTCATGTAGTAGACTCCATCCTCTTCTGATCTTTTCACTGGTTTAAGTTCTTTTTTCACTGACAGTGCTGATGTCTGCAGCGTTGCTCCTTCTTATTTTATTCCGATCCATCGTTTGCACCTGGATTTTTCCATGCTGCACTTTGCAGCAATAAAACCAGATAGATTGTATTTTGTAGATCCTTTTATCTTATTGCTTATTTTAAGCTAAAGTTTTGATTTACTGTAGCAAAATCTTTGTGCTTTACATCAACATTGTGTGTGTTTGTTAGCAAAATATATCATAAACCACTGAAATTATTTAATGAAACTCTCAGGAGGTAATTATTGAATCAACAGCCGATTGACTTGTTGTTTCAACTCAATTCAAGATGGCTGCCACTGCCAACAGACATAAAAAAAAACCACAAACATTGCTATAATTGCAAATTTACAGATATCGGGCTAAATCTATGTGTTCATAGCTGAAGGTCATTTATCAGACCAAGTGCTGAGTAAGGTCTTTATTTCAAACTCTCGCTTTAAGTCAACCATTTCCCATTGGAGTCAACCCTGTCTGCTTCACCTTCACAAAACATAGATATTAGTTTAAATGAAATGTAATGCAGCACGTAATAATTTGTTCAAGAAATGTAAATAGGCCTTTAATTAATACATCATATTAGGACAGATGATTCAAGTTTTTTCAAAGCTAAGGTGCTAATTTATTTGTGTTTTCTTTTGTCGGTAGTTTTCTGATGATCCCAAAATATTTTTAAAGAAGCAAAGTAAAGCCCAGGAACATGTGTAACAGAGTGGCAACATACAGTCATTGTTGAATGTTTTTAAACTCAGTGGAGAAATAATCATCTTCACTTCATTTTTAGAGCCAAAACACTTTTGGGATCTTTGACCTTCAGTCCTGTTGCAACAGAATAACCCAAACTCATGACTGTCATTATTTACTTTGTCCAGCCAAGCTCAGTTTGCCTCAGGACTGAACCACTTCAGCACTTCCTTTGGTCTCTCTCAACTCTCTTTTATGACGATAGTTGGTAGGGGTGTAGGGAAAAATTGATGCACTGATATATCGCGATATTTTGTGTCACAATATTATAGTGATATTGTTAAAGCACAATATTGATTTCTTATTAAAGGTGATGTAGGTAATTTTCAAACAAGCTAGGTATATCTAGCTATTTTACCCCTCCCGTTGGGTATAATCCCTATGCTGCGCCTAGTAGTGGCAAATGTTGCTAACTTCACACAGCTATCTGATAAATAAAGCAGAGTGGATACAGTTAACCCCAGCAGCTTTCAAAGCTGATGTGTGGACACATTTTGGTTTCAAAACAAAGAAATGTAGTAAAGACTGTGACAGGAGTTATGCAGTCTGTAAAACCTGCAACTGCATAGCCAAATACACGACAAAATTCTGTGCACATGTGGCTAGATACCAACGTAGCATTAAGGCTTATTTTAGCATAAAGCGAACTGATTCAGTTTACAACTGAAGAGGCTAACTTTTCTGTTCAGCTGCAACCATTTTCCAACAATTATATTCATAAATATTGCAAAATATCATATTGCTTGCAGTATTGCGATATATCACAATATATCATATAATTGCCCCTGTATCGTGATGCCGGTACACTCCCCTAATAGTTGGTTTGATGAGGTTGAACTCACTAAAACAGTCAACATCACAGTAAATGTTTTATGAGCCGTGAGTAAAAACCCATTGTGGGGTGTATATGTTTTAAGTCTGCAGTGTAATGTTGTCACATCTGGTTTGTGAATGGTCCATTCAGGAACTGACTGTGATTAATATCCAGTTATGATAAACAGATAAAAGCTGAATTCTCACAGGGAACAGAAACCATACGCTCCTTTGCCAAGTCATTTATTACTCGTTCAGTGTTTATGCTCGGCTAAAGTAAACATATCCAAAAGACAGATTTGAACAAAAGCATGCTGAGACTTGTTTCTTTGTGCAATAATCCGCCCAAAGGCATGACATCATCATCTATCAGGCTCAATTCAAACGAAAGTGTTTCTGAAAAATGTGTTCAGACGTGACTCCTAAAGTTTTCTCACAACAGTGAAATCAAGCTTCATGTATTTGTAACTGAGATGCGTTATTGTCATAATAAGTCAAACACTGACATTTCATTTTGTCACACCTACAATTATGATGCAGTCCACAAATATATGATCAAATTCTCAAGTTTCCCAAATGGAAAGTCCAAAAACTTTGTAGATAGAAAACATTTACAGTGCCCGTAAAATGTTTTAACCTTTTATTGCTTTTATAAATCAGTCATGAGCAACATTTTTGGTTTCTTTGAACCAAAATTTTACAACAAAAAAAACCCTTTAATGTCAAAGTAAAAACTAATTTCTACAAAATAATGACAAGTTATAAAAAATAAGTGACTGAATAAATGTTAACTACTTTTAAAGAGACTTAATTCAACAGAGGTCCAGCCAATTGGTGCTAGTAGTCTCACAATTAGTGAAATGAGATCATCGGAGTGCACTGTAGTGATTGTAGTATAAAGACACCTGTGTCTGGACGTTCCTTTCACTGGTTCATCAGTATTCCTGGCTACCATTACAGCACGAAGACTAAAGAATGTCCAACCAAATGAGAGGATAGCTTATTGAAATGTGTCCGTCGAGATGGATACAAAAACATGTCTAAAGCACCGAACATCCCCAGGAGTTCAGTTAAATCCATCATCAAGAATTAAATGTGAAAATCTGCTAAATAATGTTGCTCCTGATTGATTAATAAAACCAATTAAAGGGTAAAACATCCAAGAGGGTGAACACCTTTGATAGGATAGAACATCAAACTTTAGTTCATTGTACAGTGGTCTGATTGTATCATTTTTTTTTGTGTTTTCTAGGGTCAATTAGCTATGGCGGCCATCTTTATTTGGGTTGGTTTCAAAGGTTAATCAGTTCAGTTGTAGATGTACGTCCAATTATTACTTTTTGAAAGCTTCAATGAAGTCTGTCCCAATAGTTTCTGATATATTTTACTAAAAGACAAACCATTGACTTAAGCAGTTAATGGAAAGTTTTAAGCAAATATCATCCACGATGTGTTTTACTTGGAATAGCTGCTTCTCTTAACAACTGTGACGCCAAGTCTTTGCTCAATGTTTGTTAGACTGACGGAGATATATCCATATTTGTTTTGGCTAAGGTCATTTAGCTATGACAGCCATCTTTAATCGAGTTTACTTGTGGATGTAGGTAAAACATTTACTTTCTGAAGGTTTTGGTTTATGGTATTTTACTAACACTCCAATGGCTAATAGTTGATTTAATGGCAACGTTTGAAACCAAGATGTTTTTTGCTCAGTCAGTGCTCAAAGTGAGTGTTATAAATGACTCTCAGCTACTATGGCACCACATTCTGGCTCAGTAGCTTTAAAATTGTGCTTTCTAATGTCAACTAGCTGTGGCGGCCATCTTGAACTGTATTGACTTGAGAGTTAATCAGCTGTAGATTTACATTCAGTGATTGCTTTCTAAAATTTAACCCTTGCACTGTCCTTATTTTGGGTCTATGGAGTTTTCTGTTCATTTGAGGTCAGTTTGAGCCCCTAAGACAGTGCGAGGGAGAGCCAAAATTTTTACATGATTGGAACTTTTTTCTGAAAATTCACATAAATAAATAAAACGTTTGTTTTTGTCCAGAGTTGACACTTCAAGTAGCTCTTAATCTGATTGTGTCTAATTGGCACATGGAAGCCGTGTGTAGGGGACTCCTGCAGTTTGTGTCCAGCCTCCGTGTGAGGCCCTCTGACAGTTTATGAGTAAGAAAGATGGCTGGCTGATTGCATTGTGCACACTCTAGGCAAAGCGCCATATGATTCAGAGCTGAGGTAATTCCCTGTAGTCGAAGACAGGCTCCACATCGGCTTACTAAGAGATCTGGGCTACAGGCAAGAGACTGAACTTCTGACAGCGTGTGCACCATGAAAACATGTGAGTAACACGGTGCAGTTTGTCAGTGAGATGAAGTTGGGCTATTACTGATTCAAAAAACACAATAACGCTGGAGCATGCACATTTAAGTCCAGATTGTGCAACAAATCCAGGGGATAGACATGTACTGTGAGCCTGCACGGAGCCCTACATGTGCAAGTATCACGTATCTGTAAAATGTCCAGGATGGATCAGAAATGTATCACATAGTTCATAGAAAAGTTCACCGAGGGAAATGGCTTCAAATCCATCTCCTCGCTGTCGTGGTGAAATAAGTGAGGTTTGTGTTTGGTGGTGTACCTTTTAGAAAACTTGAGGACAAAAATGTCCAGCTGTTCTGATTTGTCTGTTTATCTGAGCCATAGTTAACACGCTAAAGGCACCTTCATTCATTATTCAAATGATTTGATTCATTCAGACTTCTCTTGAATTATCTAAACATCTTGACACAGATATTGTTGTTTGCTGTCTTCCTTTTATGATGGCAGTTTGCATAAAATCTAGAATATTCTGAAAAGCTAATAGATATATTGATCCAAAATGTCCTACAAATTTTTTTTTCACTGCATATGTGAAGAAGGCCTCAGAGACCAGGGTCCAGCACCAAAACAGTCTCCTAGCTGTTTGATTGAGACACTGGGGAAGAACTCACTTTGAGGGGGTGGCCTGGTGTCAGGAAGGGCAGCAAAGAAGCACTTTTCTCCAAGAACTACATCTGGGACAGACAGATATTCTGGTAAAGGTCCAGGGATGGGATTGCTGAAGGCTGGAGTAGGGTTTTGTAACTTTTTCCAATCGCCTATTGTCAGTTAAAAAAATGATGATGGGCAATACATTCACGCAGGTGACAATTTGACATTCTTGCAGGTGGAGCAATGTAAACATGCATGGACTGATTTGCCAAATTAGAGCTCAAAAGTCCAAATATGGAGGAAATAGTTATCAAAAAAACACAAAGTCTCCTATTTGGGATTACTTTGGCTTTAAACTGACTGCTTGTGCAGACGTGTAGGTGGCAGCAAAGGACTCAAACATCTACAAGTTCACCCTCTGGCTAAGTATGCTAAGCTAACACAGCTATCAGCTGTTGCTGCTCCGTCACCAAATAAATTAAACAGACTTAAAACTGTGACATTTATTTAATGGAAGCGGCATGTTCACTGAAAGAGGAATTTTTAAATTCTTATTTTAGTTTACATTTGTATTAGTTGTTCCAGACTGAGCTGAATCTGTCAGACAGATAAGCACTGGACCGGTGTTCTGACTCACTGAATATTCCTACAGCAGCACTGATGACGTTACACCGACCCGTAAACACGAGTAAACTGGAAAAAAGCCAGTCTCTGTTGGTTTCCCCCCCACCACCATGGGGAGGGAAACCAACATTATTTCTTTCTGTCATAAGTTTAGGTAAATAAATCACCGCTGCTCTCTGAGGTAGCTTGGAAGAGTTTGTAACATTTAAAAACAGCATGATTTATTATTTTCTATGTGGGCTGTGACTTTTGGCTTCAATGAAGCATTGTTATAAATTAAGAAACTAATTCATGCTCCAAAAATGAAAAAAATTTGCCCCTAAAAAGATGACAGGCGATGGGCTCAGCCAGTTGCTGATGGTCGATATATTCGTCTGATCGCCCGACCCTAGACTGGAGGAAAGTTATTCTCTCTGATTGATTGGGGAATCTGGAAGAAGACTTGTCTGGAGATGAAAGCACTCTCATCAGTCGTGTGTCCTGCCAACAGTAAAGCATCCTGAGACCATCTACTGTATGTGTGGGGTTGCTTCTCACTCACTCTCAGTTTAGCCTCAAAACATGAATAAAGAATGGTACCTAAACATGATCCCAGAGGAACTCCCCCACACATCTAAGAACAGTTTGTTGATAATGTATTTTCTAGGTTATGGAACACCATGACATAAACCTAAAGTAAGAACCAATTGGCTTTGAGAACAAAACGGCAAGATTTATTTAAAACCTTTGAAGTGCTCATAATTACACATCAGTAACTATAGAAACCTCTGACAAAAATATCTAAAAACACTGAAGAAAAATTTGTGAAAACCAACACTTCTCTAAACATTTTGCTATAACACACTAAATATATAAAACTTAACATCAAGTCAGTGCAGGAATTTAGATCCAAGACAAACTTTTTAAACATGAGAGAAACCAACTGTAAACTTTGATGACCTCACTCATGTTTAGGTAGAAAATCATATCATCTGCAAATAGTAGAACACATCTAAACCAAGCTTGTTGTGAAAGGCAGCAAATTAATTAGTGATGCCTTTAAAAAAAGACATTTTATCATTTTTACCTGTCAGTTTTGTGTCTTTAGGTAAGCTGTGAATATTACCTTCTATTATTTCCTCCCTACCAGGGCCCTCAGATAACCCTGGACCTTTATAACTAATTGAATGAGAAATGTAGGCATAAATAAACGAGCTTCTCTCATCTTTATGAAAACCTAATACATCATCGTCTTCTCAGGGAAAAGCTTATCGAAACATGTCAGTATTTCAGATAAAGCCACATCATTACCCAGCTGTCAGCCTCTGGTTATCGTGTTTGTACCTGCAACAATTCATCATGTTTTCTGTCTGTTGAAGGGCAAACAATAACATCATGAGTGAAAAGGTGCATGACGCGTAACACTAACCGAATCCCGCTTTATACCCTCAGTGTTTGAGCACCTTGAATAAACTCGGTTTCATTATGAGCAACAATCAGAGCCAGCAGGATGACAAACAGGTGCTGGGATTTTATGCAACAGACTTGGCTTCCTGTTTTATGAAAACAAAACTCTGAGACAGATCTGTCAAACAGGTGATTAAACACAGAAGTGGATTTAATCAAACCGGGTGGTGGAGTTGCATAACAGTTAGGATCAATCGGTCAGATTTAAAAATAACCGTCATCTCATTTTGGCTTCTTGCTTCTGTTATGTCTCTGTCACTTCATGTTATGTCGTCAACAAAAAGCCTTAGTTGGTTTGATTTAGCAAAACATCACTTTTCCTTAAATCACAGAGTCCAAAACTGCTTTAACACAGTCTTTTCTCTGATTACACCAACAAACGTTTCAAACCCTTAACGTCACAAGAACGGCTAAAAATTAAAGTTTTTTGTTGTTGTTGGTCTTTCATAAATCAGTTTTTAACTACTTACTTGATATTACAATCACTGCAGAGGTATGTAGCCTATAAGCATGCCTATAAATTATATTAAAATGTTCTGTAAATTGTCAAAAAATTCAGAAATTAACTTCCATTCAGTGTGTTAGAAAGGATAAGTATCATAGTAAATATCAAAGGTTTCAGTTTGGGCCAAAACAGAACAACAAACAAGCTAATCCATTTAGCCACAATGCTAATGTTGCTAGTAGCTTTTTTGTTCATTCATGAATTCTCTCTTTTGGTTTTTCTGCCTCTCCCCTGAACTCCTTCCATTACCTTGAGCTCTCATTAGGCAGTTAGACAACGTTTGAAGCCAGAAGCTAAGCTGTTACTGGAAACATTTGGCTCCTTTAGCAGGGACCACCAAGGCTTCTCCAGCTAGCTACCAGCTTATACTGCTCATTCATTCAAATAGATTTTACACACTGAGCTAGTGGCCAGCCAAGTTATAAACCCACATTTAGATTTTTTATCACGCATCTGAGCTCACTTTTAGCTCATTATTTGGGATATTTAGTTCGACTGTTGGGACTCACAACCTAAACCTGAACCGCGTCGATTAAGATCAAGTATTTTACAAAGAATGCCAGTCGGATTTTAATGTAAAAGAATAAAAATAAAAAGAGTGATGACTTCACTTTTCATGTGAGCTGGGAATAAAGCTTAGAGACGACCGTTAAAGTCAGGAAGGTGAAAGGTGAGGAAGCAGGTGTGCCACCAAAATAAAAAAAAACTCTTTTCTTCCCAGATGCACAAATGCAAACAGCAGCAGGCGTGCAGAAATGCAAAGAACATATGCATGCGCGCACACACCCACGGCTGCGCAGACACACATAAATTAGAGTAAATTCCTGCGGCCTGACATCACGCTGCTTGTCAATATGATTGAGGGGAAGAGAAACACACATCAAACGAGGGAGGAGGAGGAGCGCTTTATCCTCAGGAGGATCTTCTGCTATTCTGCAGCTTTGTACACAAAGCTTGAACTAAATCACCACTTTATTATAATTTCAAGAGGTGACTTTGGTGTTTGAGCACAAAGTGCTTTCAGGTGGCTGGAAAAAAGCTCTGCAGCATTTTTCTCCACCTTTTCCCACTAGATCAAAAACATGGAGCAAAAAACAAGCAGATCCTTGTTGGTTTTTTTTTTTTTATTCTGAATTTGCAAATAATTCTAGGACAGCATATCATATTCCCACACTAAAAACATGATTATTTTCCTCTGAATTCCGGTATGTTTTCTTTAAATAAGTTGATCTCTGACGTGATTGCAGAAAAACACCAGTGTGCATTAATCATAAGCCATCGTTTCCAGAACAGAATAACTTTGTTTTCATTTTCATCCGTCCACCTCATTATTCACAACCCTAATTATGTGTTCTCATGTATGCAAGGCCACGGACTGTAGGAGGAAGAGCGAGAGGGGAATGGAAGCGGGTTCATTTTAATATCGGTGCTGATTAAAGTAGTTGGATGAAGAGGAGGTCAGAGCATCTGAGACCCCAGCTGACTGTTGTTTGGGTCATGATCCAATTCTATTGACCACAGCTGAGGGTTGGAATATAGAGGGACAGTTAATCAAGAGCTTCATCTTCCAGATCAGCCCAGAGCAAAGCCTAGATTTGTAGATCCATCCCTCGCTCCATCCTACCATCACTATATACCGTAGGTAGAGAGTAAAACGGAATAGTATAAAAGATGTGTCAAATGAGCTACAACTGCAAATACTCTGTGGTCAGCTGACCTCAGGGTCCTGGTGGTGACCTGTAGATGTAGAAGTTCAGAAGTATTCAGACCAGAACCTTCAACTGAACTCTGTATCAAACAAGAAGCAAAAGCAGAGAGATCAGTAGATGTGTAACATGAAAGCAGCTGGATTCTGGGTCAGCTGCAGGCAAGTAAAAACAGAGGGATAAATAAAATAGAAGTATGAATGACCATCTTCATCTCTGGATTTTATAGTATTCAGTTTAACGAAGATTTTCTAGTGAAAAACACAAGAATAATGGGGGATTTAAAGAAGGAGGAAAGTAAAACCAATCAATCTGAGAGACTAAGCTGTCTGGAGCAGAGGTTAGAACTTTCCTTTGGAGAAAGATTTCCAACAACCAGGATTTTATAGACACTTTTGTCTGTTAGATACTTTAGAGCAGCGGTGTCCAATCCTGGTCCTCATGGGTCCCCACCCAGAATATTATAGGTTTCTCTGCTTCAACACACCTGATTCTATGACATGCAGAACAGGTGATTCAACCATTGAGTCAGGTGTAATGGAGAAGGGAAACAACTAAAACATGATGAATAGTGGCTCTCGAGGATCGAGATTGGACACTAGGGCTTGGCGATATGGTCTAAAATCTATATTGAAGCATGTGCGGTGGTCATTAATCTTTCACCCCCAGAGGAGATGGACTTCTATGCATCTCTCACTGGTCCCACTGAGAAATTCCCCAGTTTCTGTCCGACAGTCCACTCCAGTCAGAGTTCAAGCATGGGAGGGGGCATGATGAGGTCCGGCACAGTGCGTCTGGACCTGGCTGCAGCGCCTACCCCTCCCAGAGTCGACTCACAGTGTGCAGTTTGTGATAAAAGCAGGGTGGTTCAGGTGTGGACCCAATGCCGGTTCCGGCCGCGATGCAAAATTTCAGGAAAACTGGAAACGAGAATAGTTAAGAATTGATCAAGTTGGAGGTGTACAATTTCAATGGAATAGGTCTGTTGGAACCTGCTCTAAGTTTCAATTCCCACCTGTAATTGATCAACAGGCTCTACCGCGGTAGGACGGTAGAGTCAAAGTCTTCCATTGGCCAAATTTATTGTGTTTCTACTGTATACCGTTTATAACGCCCACTCCTATTGAACACCACTGCTTTAAAGAGGCAATGAGGTTTAAAAGAAGGTAAAAGCTAAATAACAAAAGCATATAACAATTATAGGCAGCAGGAATGCACATAATTTTGTCATGGGGGCTGATGCTTGGTGCACACCTCCTCACCATGAATTCGTCTCCAGGGGGAGCTGGCGGTGCAGCACGTGTGTGTGAGCAAGCAGCCTGCAGCGGGATGTGAAGCTCATCAGTGTGATCGCAGCTGCACAATCTGCATCGCGGCAGCACCGGGCCTCAAACGAGCATTCAGGCAGAGGGATCTGGTGTGCGCACATGATATCTGGTGCTCGTGCGCACTGGCGTACCAGTTATGTGCACCCCTGGTTATAAGAGAAACCATTAAACAGACTTAAAAGATGACCTGAGGCAAGCAAAGAAGCACAAATAAAAAGGACCAAGAAGAGAACCCTGAGGAGCACCACACTTAAAAATCCAGACATCCCAGTTCTACATCTCAGTGTGCATAGCAGCAAATAGTGTCAAAATCTGAGCTCAAATCCAGGATTATTAAAGATGGAGAACTCATCTGCATCCCTATAACAACAAAGCAGACCAAGTGGAATGAGCTCTATGAAAACTGGACTGCAATTTGTCCAGGATATTAAATTTATTAAGAGCAACTAAACCATCCTTTTAGGGAATTTAGCAATAAAAGGATGTTTTGAGTTGTGTTTTTAAACATAAAACAAATAAAAGCATCTATAAATGATGCTGGGACCTGATCTGTGTGTGAATGATTCCGGTAATAACCTTTATGTTGTTATAAATCTGTGCAGAAACAGTTTTAGATGCATATTTTGGAAGTAAGTGATCAAATATGAAAATGTTCCCAGTGTTTTTGTTCACATCTCTTCATTTAAAGTGTCATTTTTGGGTGTAAAATGGATCGGCGGCGCGAACAGCTTCCAAGCTGCCTGCGCCGGAGGGGTTTCCGCCATCCAGCCAAACGAAGCAACTCGCATGTTTACAAACAGAGCTCTGGTTGCCCCGGCGACAAGTAGCGATCAGCTCTCGGGCCTCGAGGTCGGTGCCATAAACTGGTCAGAGATGTTTCCTGATCGTAAAGCAACAAGAGAAGCAGTTTGGGAATTCCTAAGCGCTGAAGTCGCCTGCAGCTCAGACTCTTTTCTAGCAAACAGAGATGTTTCAGCTAATTTAAAGGCACGCTGTTTATTTAAAGCTGGAGGTTTATGGCGGCCTTGCTGCTATGAGGCTGTTAAAATGCCACTATGGAGAGAAAGCTTTCCTCCTCTTTGTTCCATGATGCAATACTAGGAAACAGTCATGGAGTCATATTAGCATGTCAGAAACAGGCCTGACATGCAACAACAGGATTAACCTCACCTGAATTCCCTCACTGAGGGACAATAAAGGTCATCTATTATATTCTAATCTAATGTGCCTTTAGATCTAAATAACAGTAGAGCATTTGCTTGCCACCAGGGGGCGCCATTGTGCCAGTACAGTTGAACTTTTAGAAACAAAACAACATATATCCAGGTTTTTTTAAGGAAAACATAAAAATTGCACCTAACATCAGTTACTTTGAGAGTTAACTGAGTAAAATGTGGCGATAATAGACCCACTGATATTTAGATTAGCTTAAAGAGTAACAGTTTTGAGGGGTTTCTGCCCATTTTTTAAATAAATTGGAGGAAAAGAGTCCCGTCTAAGTCTGTTTTTTAATGCAGAAACATTTTTTGGCCTGGATTAGTGAATTTTTAGTGCTTTTTCTATTAGGATAACTTCCTCATGACTTCATGGCTGGCTCCAAATGTTGCGTTTTACAGTGAGCCCTCGTGTTTTTAATTGTCTGGGTCCTCACTGTACATTAGAACTGCCTCTCTGCCGTGCTAATAATGTCGTATTTAACCAGTTCAAGCTGGTGGGAACACAAACAGACATTCTGTGACCTCTTAACCAGCATTAGGACTGAATGGATTTTTAATGACATCCATCACACTGTTTTGGTTCAAACATCAGCAGAGCAGCCTGCACAAAGTGACTCCATGTTCGGACGATCCAACAAATACATGTTCTAAACACATCCAGTACATTTTATATCCAGTGTCCGCTTTCCTGCTCTGGCAGGCTGCGCGTGGAGCTCGGTGTAATCAGACCATAGCCTTGTCTGTTCTCCAGCAGGTGATTATGAGATAGAGGGCTGATGAGTTGGCTAGGAGCTGCAGGGAGGTCGCCGTATCACCCGACACCAAACAAAGCAGACGTGAGGGGTCATTCAGTTCAGTTCAGTAGAGGGGCTGGGTGGTATAATCTGAAAGATCATCATCTAACGAGAACAGTTCTGAGAAGTTAAAGGGCGCCAACGTTAGAGCAGATTTGTAATACGACAAGATGCTTTCGCTGTTTTGATCTAGAGTCTGTAAAATGAACCAAGAGATGTTAAAGCTACTGCCAGTGCCTCATTAAGGGTCACCATGGTAACCCTACACCTGGGTCACTCACCGTCTCCTTTGGTTTTCAGTCTAGTTTTTGGAACTAGAAGCAAGTCTTTGTCTAAGGACCTCAGAGTCCTGATGGGGTAAAGGCCCATTGATGTAAGCTGTCATCTGTCCTTGCAGGGTTAGGGTTATGATGTGAAAACACTCATCTGATGAATTGAACCTCCTACAGCAGTTAGCTTTTTTCTAAGCAGCACATGAAAAACAGGCCCAGTGGGGATCTAATCCACATCCCTGCTGTTCTAAAGCTGTTAATAGCCTCCTGGAATAAACTAAAATGTTTGTTTTGTTTAATATTCACCTTCAGTAGAGCTCTTTACATCTTTTTAAATTATGGTGGATGAAGCAACATTTTAAAAACACAGATCCTCTTCCCAGTTTAAAACCCGATCCCCTCGCTGCACTGAGGGTCTTCTGAGCCCAGCATGACAGAGCAGCTCCAGACGGATCCGATGGTCGCGGGGTGTGAATAACTGGAATGGCTTGTCACCACGAGGGCCACCGTGAAAGATCACCTACAGGACAGTACAAGCCCCAACGTCCTGACACCGTCACAGCTCCAAGCCAAATATACAGCACAGCACACACAGCTCAAACTGAGGGCTGTCAGCACACAGGATGCTAAAATCTGGCTTTTCCATCAGATTGTGTCCCAGGAGTCTCTAAAGTGGGCAGATCTTTAAAGGTTTTAATCAGTCGTACAAATATGAAATATAAAAGCGCTGCAAGAAGTTTTAAGAGAAAGTTGCTACATCATTAGCAACTACTTCTAAAATGTGTTCTATATATTCATATAATCAATAAATTCAAGTAAATTGTAAATGTTAATACATGTAATTTAATTATTTTAGTTCCTATGGTCAAGAGCTTTGGGTAATGACTGGACTCTGAGTAGAGCCACTGCTCCTCTACATTAAGAGGAGCCCAGCTCAGGCGGTTTTTCCAGGCATCTCCTGGTATCAGGAGGACCCCCCCCCCCCAGGTAACTCCAGGACACGCTGGAGAAATTATATCTCCAGACTGGCCTGGAAACGCCTTGGGGTCCCAGTGGAGGAACTGGTGAAGGTTGCAGTCTGGTCTTCCTTACTGGGGATGTCTTTTACTTCCACGTTTAGCATGAAAGCTGATCATTAATTCATTATTACTTTAGCCAGAAGCAATGAGCATAAAATGCATTCTCTGAAAATGTAAATAAGCCTTTGTTGTTTATATTTAACCTGTATCCTGGTTTTGTTTAGTGGCTCTTCTAGGTTTGGTTTAATTGAGAAGTTTTAATGTTTCATAGAAGTCACCGGCTGGGATCAACCAGCAGGTGGCAGCAGATTTTAAAGTTTTAGAGGACTTATTAGGTCTAAATAAGGCTGCTCAGATTCTTCAGCAATGTCTAACTAGAGTAAATATTCAACTAAGTTGGCAAGATAAAATGTGTTTATTTAGAGACAGAGATGCCTAACCTTTTCAGGCTTCAGATGTCTCCTGTCCCAACACACTAATTCAGTGGATGAGGGACCTGTTCACATGTCCTCAAGTGCTACAGGAGTCTGTTAATGACTGGTTTAAATCAGTCCTGGCCAGAACGGCAACTAAAGACTGTATAAAAGAATAAAAAAAATACAGAAACCATAAAACAGACTAAAAACATTGTTAAAACTAAATCTAAGTATATAGTTAGACTGAACATTTAGATTCAAATAAAGTAAACCTAAATATTTAGAATTAAACTATCTAGTACACCTAAGTATTTATAGTTAAATCATACTATTTGATTAAAATTCCAAAATATTAAATCAAAATTTAGGCCTGGTATAACCAAATATTTATTAAATGGTCATATTTAGATAAAACTAATCAATAAAATTCAAATAAAAGGCATGGTATATCTAAATCTTTATCATTTAACCAACTATATAATATACCGAAAAATTAGAATCAACATTTTAAATAGAACTTAAATTAAATATTTAGAATCAAATTAAAGGCATAGTAAACCTACATATTTAGATTTAAATAAGATTTAGAATTAAATCAGCAATTTAGTATACCTAAATATTTTTAACATTTAATTAAAATTAAATATTTATAATCAAATTAAAGGTAAGCCTAAATAATTAGTCTTAAATCTGAATATTTAGTTTTAAAAAACATGTAAATTTAAATTTAAAGCAGAATTAACCTAAAAATTTAACGTATCTAGTTTTATAGTATAGTAGTATAATAAGGATCTCTCCACCTAGCTTTTATTTTATTTATTTGAGCTGTCTTGGTTTGTATGTTATTTAAATATTTAGTTTGAAACCACATCTACAGTATATGTAAATTTCAAAGTTTGGTTGATACTTTATTCATACTTAATTCTAAATATTTGAAGTTTTTTCTTATTAGTCTTTGAACATTTATAACTATTATTATCTAGATATATGTGTAAATATTTAGACATAACATTGTAATTTCTTGGAAAAAAAAGTGCCATAAAAGTAACTTAAAATAATTGGCATCTCGTTTTCATTAATGAGGAGCTAAATATGAGAATATGCAGCCATTTTTTTAACTTTAAAATCTGTGCTGTGTAGTGTTAGAGCAGAAAAAGCTCACTAAACCTTTAGAATAGTGACTCTCCAGCATCAGTGTCTAATCCAAGGTGACAATAACCGATTATTACTTTTCTACTTTGAGTTTCAGTTCTAATCTCCAGGGTTTCAGTAACTTTTATACACCTAAAAGATCATTCAGTCTCAGGTTGTTTAAGTCAAAGTTGACATGTAGAGTTAAATATCCTGCTGAGGGACAACGAGGAACCTGGAGGAGAGAAAACCATGCACAGTCAGCATCAGCATGCATTCTAAGTCAGTCCGTCAGTGTAGTGACTTGAGGATCGACAGCAGAGGATTACAGTCTAACAGCATCAGCCAGCTACTCCACATGCTGTCACTTCATTCTGCATACGAAATGCCGCTTATGGCTACATTTACTGTAATGAGGACACAATGATTCACCTGTCAATTTTTATAGATTTAAAGCTCGGAAACTGAGGATTTACAGTACACAGTTTACTGTTTAATGAGGTGTAATTTAGCTATATATTCTTAGATGTAATAAATGTTGTGTAACAGTATTTGCCTCTTTAGTTTTTTCAGTTTTTGCCCCTTAAATGTTTCAGGTCAACAAAATAGCCTGGGTAAATCCAAAATGTTTTCAAATGATGACTTCATTTATAAAGGGAACAAAACGATTCACTTAAATAAAACCTGTCTGACAACATGAAGTAGGCTAAAAGATCTCAAAAAGCAACACATCATGACCAATTTAGAAAATCACAAACAAAAGAACCAAGACTGACATCTAAAGCACTGAAGGCCTCACTTGGTTTAAGGTCAGAGGTCATGATTCAACAATACAAAAACCTGAAACAACACAAAGACCCGTTTCACATTTTAAAAAAAACATCTTGATGTTCCCAGAAAAAAGACACACCACAATTATTTATTGAACTGGCAAATAACAGCTTAATTATTAAAAACAATTCATTATTGGGGTACATTGACCTCTTATGTATCTTATTGTATTTTGTTCCTCTTAAAACATTTTAAACATCTTACAAATACTACAAAAAGCTAGATTTGAGTCTTCCTCACTCTTTAAAATGTTAAAATAATCACTCTAGCTTTCGCAGGTCAAGCAGAAAATCATCTGATTCCATCTCCCGTTGAGCAACACTGCTGTTAATACATTCTAGATGGCTGCATTCCTCATCTGTGTTCATGTGACTGAGTCCGAGTGCAAATGATCATAACCAGAGGCCGCCCTCAGATGCATGAACAGAGAATAATGTCCTCTCTGGTCCTCAGTGGCAAATAAATCACACTAATTAAAGCAGATATTTGTCATTACCTCCTTTGTAACGATGTTGCATCAGATGCTTTTGCCTCTAATGCCGACTGTCTAGCAGATGACGAACCTGGAGCTAAAATTAGGCGTTATCAAATTCCCAACACAGCAGAGGGGAAGGAAAAGGCAGGGACTGTAGTGTAGTCAGCTACATTTGCATTCTAGTAATCTGTGTTTACTTTACTTTACTTTTTCCTTTAATGGACGTTGAAGGTGCTGGAGCCTAAAGTCCCAGATGTCAGTGATTGTAAAACGATTAGTAGATTTAAACATTTAAATGAGAAAACCTACATGCTTTGCTACATCCTGTGGAAAAACAAAGTGTTTATTATGGATAAATTAGTGTAAGAATTTGAATGTGTGCTCCCATTTGATTGTCAAGGATTCTGTCTCATTTATTATACCAGATTTTTATCCAAACTTCCTTAAAATTCACAAGTACTGAAGATTTAGGGCCTCCATCCATCCATCCATCCTTCTCTCATGCTTTCATTCCTGTATGCTTTGACTTTCCTGTCATTTTGCTGCTGGTGCATATCTATTCTATTCTTTTAACTCCTCACCTTCTCTCTAAGCTGACCGTGGCCACCCTACTGGTAAAAGCTTCTTTCAGCCTCTTGTATCCAAGATCTTATTCTTTGGATGACTGTGGATGAAGTTTTGATTTGTTGGACCCTCCATGCTCCATCTGGCCATTACTCATAAACAAGACATCAAGATACACAAACTCATTCACTTGAAGCAAAAACTCACTCCCAGTCAGGAGGAAGATTTCCACCTTTTTCCAGTCCAGAACCATGGCTTCAGATTTAAAGGTGGTTTACTGAAAAAACATTTTATTCATGTTTTACCTTTTACTG
>SSNR01000014.1:3593710-3627254 GCA_006937965.1 Callopanchax toddi
TTTTTTTTTTTTTTTTTTGCTGTCAAGCCCATCGTGGGACTCATCCCATACTCGCACTGCTGCCCAAACACAATTCTTCTCCTTACAGATCAATCTGTCGATGTTAAAAGTGAGACAGTGCTGTGAAAAAGTATTCGCCCTTTACAGATGGCCACACCTAGGTCTGATTACTGTCTGACCTGTAGAATTAAGAGATCACTTCTGACAACATGGAGCAGGCTAAAATAAACCAAAAAGCAACACATCATGCCCTGTTCTAAAAAAAAAAATCAAGAACAAAAGAATTGAGAATATGTTAAGGTCGGTTTCAACAATAAGAAATGGCTTCCAAGGTCAAAATTTCTCCTGATCAAAAACACAAAAACATATTGGTAATCTCCAAGAAAATATTCTGTCAGCCGATTATACAAAAGCTGAACTTTCTAGAAGGTGTGTGTCCATCTGGAGTAAAACTAAATCTTTCATCATCCCAACAGTCAGACATGGTGGTGGTAGTGTGATGGTCAGGGGCTGCTTCAGGACCTGGACCACTTGCTAATTGATGTAACCATGAAATCTGCTGCCTACCAGAAAATCCTGAAGTACGTCTGACCTTTGACGTTCAACAGGCTGGAAAACCCTAAAATGTGACTGAATTTAATCAATTCTGTAAAGAAGAGTGGGACAAAATTCCAACATAGTGATATGAGAAACTCATTACTAGTTATCACAAACACTTGGCTGTAGTTGTTGCCACCAGCAGTGTTACAACCTGTTAATAATAATAATAATAATGCATCAGTTTTATATAGCGCTTTTCAGGTCACTCAAAGACGCTTTTACAGAGTTGCATTATTCATTCACACAGTCATTCTCACCGGTGGTGGTAAACTACGACTAACGTCTGTAGCCACAGCTGCCCTGGGGCAGACTGACAGAAGCGAGGCTGCCATTCTGCGCCATCGGCCCTCCTGACCACCACCAACATTCACACAGGCAAGTTGGGTGAAGTGTCTTGCCCAAGGACACAACGACAATCTAACCCAGCCAGAGCTGGGGATTGAACCGGTGACCCTCCGGTTACCAGACCGGCCACTCTCCCAACTGAGCTAGTGCCGCCCCTGTTATGAGGTTTAGGGGTCAGTAACTTATTGACCCAGTCCCAATACTTGCACTTCCACCCTTGTGCCCCTCAGTTGCGCGTTCCTGCGGAGTTGCACAAGTGCTTAGGGTGTCCCGATTCTCTTGGGTGGAGACTCCGGACCTTGTCCACCCTTGCTACGCACTTCGCCGAAGTCCGCATTGGTGTGCACTTTAGCGAAGGGTATTACCCATAATTCCAAGTGCACTTCATAGAAGACCGTAGGATGTAAGTGTGAGTATTGGGACTGGGCCAACCACACAATTGGTCTGCACAGCTTTTTTCCCTTAAGCAATGAAATCATAGTTTGAAAACTACATAAGGGGTCAAATACTTTTCCACATTACTGTAGCTAACCGTCACGAGTTGCAAAATGACATTTCTCCGTACTGGAACGCTCCTCTCAACATGCCTCACTTCTTTTAAATAAGAAGCAGGAATGAAAATGTCAGTGGGTCGAGAGAAAATAGCTTGATAATTGACTCTGTCATGTAGTAAATGCAAAAACCATGCAAACTCTCAGAGCCACACTAAGCCCTCTCATCTCAGCTGGGTCAGCATCTATAGCAACGGCAAACAGAGGCTGGAAACAATGGAGGCTTACTCTCAAAGTGGAGCACTCGCAGCAGGCTTCCTCTTGGTGTGTTTTCTTTTTTCCTCTGGAGCATATTTAGCATCCTGCTACCACCTGTGTCATTTTATCCAATCATGTTACATATGCTAAGAATTTCACAACCAAAGCCTAACCCCCGGTGGGAATACGGAGCAAAAATAGCTACAAAATGTGAACTGGTTCACATTGACGTTGGCATGATGGAGAAGTCTTTAAAGACTGTGTTGATCTAATGCATTTCCATGAAGCAAGCTAACCTTGCAAGCTGTGCTTCTCCATGATGCAGTTAGCTTGCACTGTTAATCAGTTCGTACACAAACTAGGGAACTGATTGTGACATTTTTAAACATTAAAAAGGACACGTGAACATGTTTAGAAATGGGACGATCATCAACAGGTTTTTTTCTTTGTTGCTTGGCAATGCATGTACAAACTCCCCCCAAAAATAATATTGAACACTGTCTGAATCTGATCACCAGGTGGGTTTTTGGTACATCTTGTTTCAGTGTCAAGCTAAACTAGCTTAACCTCACCACAACTTGGAACAGAAGAAAAATATTTTAGTTCTAGTCTTGTTTTAGGCTAAGTTAGCTTAGCCTAAGTTTACCTCACATCACTTAAAATATAATTTAGATTAGTTTTCGTATTTGTCTTGTGCCAGTCTCACATACCTTAAAACTTACAACTGAAATTAGATTTTAGCTCTAGCCAATTTGTGCACTAGACTTGTCTTACAGCTAAGCTAAGTTAGCTCAGCCTTACATGATTTTTAACATAATTTAAACAGATTTTGGCACTAGTTTTGTTGAAATTTGAGTCTTAAGTTAGACTTGAAGCATAACTGAAGTTAATTTTAACCTTAGTCTTTTGGTCAGGGCCTATTAGCTTAGCCTCATGTTGCTTACATTAAAAAAATTAATTTAGTTTTGGCACTAGTAATGTCTCAGTGCAAAGCTAAGTTAGTGTAGCTTCACATTACTATAAACATACTAGTTATAGTTCAGTGCTAGGCTAAATTAGCGTAGTTTGCACTGATTCAAGACTCTGAACCATAGATATCATATATAAAGGCTAGATGCCTTATCTGGGAGTCAGCGTAGCTAAAGGTATATTTCACAGCCACATCTCTCGACATTTATAACCAATTCAAACTGTTTGAAAATTGGTTAAAAATTGAGCAAGTTGGAGGTATTTAATAGTACATGCACCATTGACAGCAATGTTACGGAAGGGGGCAGCTGTCTGCGGTAAGATGGCCGCCGTCGTTGCTACATCGCAGTCCGTTGGTGAACAGCACGGGTAAGATATCTAGCCATTATATATGATATCTATGCCCTGCTGTCTTGTTATCATCTGCCTGTACCATCTGCAGAAACAACAGTTATATTTTTTTTTTCATAGATTTTTATAATTTTGAATGATCATAATATAGTAAATATTTAGTTCTTTGAATGACTTGTTTCTATTAGCTGCTAACTTGACTCACTCAGAGTCCAAAGTTTTCTCCCAGTTTTTCCAAATTAAAATGTCTCTGATTTCTGCAGGTACACAAAACCCCTCATACAGAGCAGAGTCTATGCTTCTGCATTGTTTCTATATTTGCAAATCAAATGGGACATGACTATGTATTGTTATGGTTCACACAGTAACTAACTAGAATTAATCAACCCACTGGTCTCAGCATGGCGGTACCTAAAATATAAAGAACATGGGCACATAAGACGTATTAAAGACATTTATATTCTGTTTTAGCATATATATAATAATCACAGACTTATTAGTGTAAAACCATACATTTATAGTCTTCAGAAGCAGTTTTTTGTATAATATAACTGACTAGTTGCTCAATCATCATTGCCTGACTGGTTTCTGAACCACTGACACATCTCATATTTTCTTTGAATAGGGCTTTCGTGGATAGATTTTTAAAAAGGTTGAAGTATTGACTTTTATATCCACAGGGCAGTCTCATAGGAGGAAACACAAACAAATTATATTTGTGCTCTCTCTCTCTCTCTCTCTCTCTCTCTCTCTCTCTCTCTCTCTCTCTCTCTCTCTCTCTCTCTCGTTTCTTTTTTGTTGCAACATTGGTAAAGTAAAATCATCTGAAACAGTTTCAAATTTTTTGACAAAAACAAGTTGTCTAAACCTTAAAATGGTTCAGATCTGACAAAACCAAATCTGTTTGAGGTGTCTGTCTTAGCAAAGTTAGCAGACGTTGAGTGTGTCAGTGTGTTCAAAGAAAAAAACGTTGAGTATAGAGGTTTATGTAGCTTTTGGATTTCATCATGTTGCAATTTCACACCTAAAATCAGAGCCTCCAGCTGACATCTCCTGCTGCTAGCTTTAAATGTAGCCCAGGCAGTCATATGTCACTAATGCTTCTTGGTGTACTGATGCAACACAGACTTTTACACTTCCTTAGAGATGAGCAACGGCTGTTTGTGCTGCAAGAAATCACCCTGTAACCAGTCTAGCAGCTTTTGAAACATATGTATACAAACTAAAGCTGTTTCGAGTTATTTTTCAGTAATTAAGGGTTCTAATTCATGAGCACTAAAGAAGCCTTTCTTCTATCCTGTTCAAAAGTCTCTCTAGATTTTTGTCTAACTTTATGCCACACAGCTTTGAAGAAAATCATGCAAATATGTGGTTCAAACAGACAAAAAAAAAAACTTCCAAGAATCTTCACTCAGACCAAACAATGGGTTTTATCCCACAACCTTGAGAGAAAAAAAAGCAACTTATACATCAAAATGTCGAGTTGACTTTTGGTACAAAGTAGACAAAATGAGCAGAAAACTTACATTTCTCCATAGACAACAATGGGATTTTGGTAAAACAGGTGTGAAAGCCCTGCACAATCACAGTTTAAGTTTTATGATTTTGGGAGATTTGTTCACAATTCAGCCATTATCTTTTGAACTGTCGAAAATGTTCAAATTTGGCAAATAAACTCTTTTTCCTTCCACAACATTTTTAGTACACATACAATATATACATCAAATTGTAGGTAATTTTGTCTTCTTTCATCCAACATGTCCCTCACTGCTAATAGTTTTATCTCAAATCCCCTCAGAGTGCATGGAGTGCACACTCAAGCTTCCAGAGATCAATAGTAATGTTTCTCATCCAAACTAGGAGTGAAGGGTGTTTTTAACTCGTCATATCTCCAACATAAAACATTGCAGAAACATAAAATTTCACTTTTGACATTCAAGAATTGTTTTTAAAGTGTTTTACACAGCAGCAGTTGGTGATTTTAAGGGGAAATGGGGATTTTATGGTCACATACATCGTAGTGGAATTTGTTCTTTGCATTTGACCCGTTCTGAGGAGCCATTTATTTGCGCCCAGGAAGATGTTTGGGGATTAATATCTTGCCCAAGAATACTTTGACACATAGTTTGGGCTGGGGATTAAACCCAGGTCTCCTACATGAGACAGACTCTCTTCCCTGGTCGCCCCTTAATGAGCCACTGGTGGTTACCCTGGTAACCTTATTGAGACACTGGCAGCAGCTTTAACATTTCTTCACAGTTCTTCTACATGAAAACATTCTGTCTCAGCTTAGATCATTACATAGCTGGAACCACTCAAAAGTTCTTCAGAAATCTTCTAGCAATAAAGCAATACTATCCTTCAGCACTCCAAAATAAATGTACAAGATAGCTGAGACACATGTCCCACATCAGTCCCTGTGAGGAGTTTCCATCTTCACTTGCTGTCATAGGAACGTCTTCTCCAAAAGCATCCTCCACTTGATCTTTCGCTGCCCATCCCGCTGGACAAACTGATCTCAGATGACCTATTTTGACTTTGCTTGACAGCAGAAGGCTGCAGGATAAGCTGAGGGGAGTAGAGAGGGTCTAATGTTGTTGCTCCGTCGGTATATATAGTGCTCTCTTCCCAGAGTGCTTAGCAGTTCTGTGAGAGAAACTGGATCCCAACAAACGAAACAAGTCACTGGTTCTGAAGCCAGAATCTCAGTGCGTCCCCCATCATGCACTCTGTTTGGACTGGCCGACCCCACATCAGCCACCCACTCAGCACGAAACAGTCAAATACACTGAGCCGCCTCAAGAGAAGAAGATTGTAAACCTACGAGGAACAAAAGCAGTCAAATGTTCTGCATTTTTCAGAATAATCATCACAAGTTCTTATTCCAGAGTGTCAAACGCCACCTTTCTTTTCCAATAAAACCTCTGAGCCGGGTTCTGTAATCCAGCCTCCAGCTGGTGGGGCTCAAGGTGGCTGGAGGTTGGTCTTAAAGTGTGTTGTGTCTGATGACCCCTGGCTCGCTACCCTCAATCTGTCAGTCAACACTGACAGCAAAGAAATCTGTAGTTTGCTCATTTAGCTCTAATTATCCTCCGATCATCTTAGTTGTTTTGTTATTATAAAATCCATTTCTGGGTTTCGATCAGCTGTTTACTTGTATTTGATGACTGATAATTACTAGGATTAAATCGTGTTTTCTAATTAAAACCAAACTGAAGGGAGTGTTAATACACCTCAAACATTTTAATCTCCCAGAAAGCTTTGAGATCCTTTTTTCTCATCTGATTAATACATTTCTTTATTAGTAGGATTAAAAGTACAGTTCTCAGCATTTACAAAGAGAGATGAGGTCTGAAATAAGTATTAAGATTCATTCGTTTGAAGGACCTTTTGGCAGAAACACCCAGTATTCTTGTGAATGGTCCCAGAAGCTCGGCACGCATCAAGTTAACTTCTTAACCTCGATTCAGGAGCGAGGCCAATCCTCTACCGCTCCTCTAATCACCTAGCAAGCCTTCTTATCCCTTTCCCCTCCATGCATCACCCCCTCCATCATTCATCCATCTCATCCTATTCATTACATCCTCTCTATGGTCCCATAGCTATCCATCTTCTCTCCCCTCATCCCTCACTTCTTTAGGGTCCATGGTCAGCTTGTTTTAGACTCTCAAACCTTCAATCATAAGACTTCTAATATAATCCAGATCAGAGGACATTTTATTTAATCAGAAAAGGTTTTTTTTTTTAAAGGTAAGACCCAAATTGAGTTGGCAGATATGATAGTGGGGTGGAAATTTTAGTATAGATGACAGGTCAGTCATCAGAATGAACAAGCAGGCATTTTTTTAAACCATTTTGATTCAGCCTCTTTTTTATTATTTGACATATTTTGAACTTTATCCACTATGAATGGTTCAAAGATGCGATGGGATGCAATCAGCTTCATCCGTATAGCATCTCTGTGGTTTTGCTGATAAACTAAATGTATCTCTTCCTGTGCATCCAGGAGTCAAGAAGTCATACATAGAGTTCTTTTATTTGGGCGATTATGGCGCTTTCACACCTGGGTCGGGTCAGCCTCACCCCGCACTTCTCTGGAACGTGGAAGTGACCGAGCAGATGGGCGGTCTCCACCAAAGTGACGCTAAAAAGTGTTGCGGAGAAATCTGTGATGTCATACAAGCGCCTCCATTGCTCCATAATTGATATTTTAGGAGAACTATTCTGAGAACACATCTTCTGTGGAACAAGTCACAAAAACACTAGGTATTGATGATAAGTGGGAGTTGTACAGTTGTTGGCACTATTCTGTGACATCACTTCACACACACCGCCATGCCAGTGATTTGCACTGTGGGTAGGCGTGAGACTTTAGCCGGCCAATCAGTCCTCAGTGGACGTGTTGGGTCGGCTCAGCCCCAGTTGGACTGCCAAAAAGTAGGTCTGAAATACCCAGGAAACGCACGTGACCCAGATGTGAATTAATGGATGGTCCGTGGGAATGTTGGAGATACTCAACCAATCACAAGCGCTGTGTGTTCCCCACCATCCTGAAGATTCCAAGTGGCTTCTAAACCTTTTTATCTGTTCGGTTTTCTGGGGTAAATTTACATCCTGGTAATCTGTTTTGGTTCCTGTAGTGAAAACACACAAGGGTAAAGGCTGGCCACTAAGAACGCATGAAATATTTATATTTACTTAGAAGTTTTATGCAGAAACATACACCTTTAGCGTGTCCTGAAGTTGTATGAAGCTATCAGAGACTCTCACAGCCAGTTTTTGAGAAAACATTTCCTCCAAAATGTTCAGCTGAAGGGACAATATTAAAGACACGATGCTCAATGTTTGGTTTCTCATCCAGTCAAAGATCTAAGGCCTTATTGTTTAGGGTCAGTACCATTTCACCCTCTTACCCCTACATTTAGAATGGTCCTAGATCTATAATGAAGACGTGATGGATCCATACAAACACTTTTTACTGTAAATCTTCAGACCAGCCACCGTTGTGTTGTCTTAAAACAGATTAGTCCAGCAGCACCAGAAGGCTGTGGGTCTATCATATGTATTTAAACAGATTAACCTGTCACTACACGCCACACACTAAAACCCTGAGCCTTTTAAAGCTGCATCTGGTAGGCATGTCCTTCTGTCAGCCCAAATATTTATTCACATGAGTCAGAGAGAAACATTTCAACACCTGTTGATTCACTTTACATTTAATGTAGACCATTAAACGCAAGAGGAAGAGGAGGAAACGGTTTCCTAGAGTCCAGGATGACATATTTAAGCTAGTAAGGGAAAACACACAGCTCTAAATGATACGCATGACCTTATTCATTCAGAACCGACGAGTAACCGCAAACCATAATATTTGCTGATGATCTCCGAGAGCTAATCCTGTTATTAATAACATCTCTGGTCACCGTGCTGACCGCCGCATACCGTCACATCATCAAAACGCTGGTTGCCAGCACAGAAGGCCCAGAATGATCATGTGCTAATCGCTTTGGAGGTTTTAATGCAACGAAGAAGTTCATAGCTAGAAAAATTCACAAGAAATGTTGACAGGTGCCAATAGAAAGCTGCTGTCAGTGGCTCATTAGGGTCACCATGGGAACCACACACCTGTGGCTCTCACGCCCCAACAGCCAACTTATGGAGTAGGACTGGATGATATGGCCCAAAATCTATATTGCGGTATTATTATGAGCATGCGCAGTAACTGTATACATTGTGGTATAAATATATATATGTGTGTGTGTGTGTGTGTGTGTGTGTGTGTGTGTGTGTGTAGGGAAGCGTTGCGCTGCCCTGTCCCCAATGTCCCTCCCCTCTGGTCATTAGTCTTTCACCACAGGAGGTGATAGACTCCTGTGTACCTCTCGCTGGTCTAACTGAGAAATACCCCGGTTTCTGTCTGACAATCCACTCTGGTCGGAGGATTGTGGGAGCATAAAGAGGACAGAACCAGACGGGAACGACAGTGCGTCAATTCCCACCTGTAATTCATCATAATGCGCTACCGCGGTAGACCAGTAGAGTCAAAATCTCTACCGTCGGCCAAATTTACAGTATATCGTTTCTACCGTGTACCATTTATACCACCTACTCCTATTATAGAGGTAGGTTTTTGATGAAAGTTCTAATCCTAATCATGTTGCTTCAAGGCCAGAAGTGGTTTGATGCTAGTTAGCGACACTAAGGGGTTAAATAGACCCCTCACTTCCTGTTTGGATGAGAACTTGTGTGTGCACTCCGCACTCTGAGGAGATTTGAGAGAAAACAGTCATTTCTACAGCAGTGAGAGAGACAGTGGGTGAAAGAAGACAACATTATCTACGTTTTGATGTGTAATTTGTATTCATACTACAAATGTAGAGGTAAAAGAAATTGTATGCAAAAAGCATTGTCAGCTGAACATTCTGTTGAAAAATGTCAAAAATACATACAACCTCGACTGTGATAACAGTTATCAAACTCCTGTTCAGTCATTTAAAGTCCAACTTGCTGTGACCTGTTTAAACTGAAGGATGTAGAGTTCTTGTTGTCTGACATGCTGTCACCACAAGTCATTCCACACTATTCTTGAATGAACTGAGCTCAAAAGTTTTTCTCAAAGCTGAAAAAGAACAAAGATCCTGAAAGACTCATGAACAGAATAGTCACAAAGCTGCTGTAATTCTGATGCATTGACACCTTTAATTAAACTTGACTGTGGTGAAAATACACCCTTGGCCTGACATTTGACTTTTGTCTGTCGCTCAGTGTGTTTCCAATCTGAGCCCCGAGTGCAGGCCCAGTAACCTGACCTCCTCCCTCCCTCGGCTGTCCTCGGTGCACTCGGTTACTGTATGCTGCAGGGTCCTCGTGGACACGCTGCCCTTTTGGAAATCCCCTCGGCTGCAACTGAAATGGCCCGTCGTGTAGCGCCAGAGTCCACCGGTAACATTAACAGGAGCTGATGGATAATCATCAGCTTTTATGTGAACTGAACAAAATCTCTGCTAACGTTCACCAATAGTTTATAAACCGTAAAACAAAAAGTCACAGTGTTGGCTACATTTTTTATAATCAGAAAGTTTCGATCTTTCATCTCAACAAAAATTCAACCTCATCAGAGCAAATTGGGTCTAATTAGCTTAAGTTAAGGTCAGCAGGAATTCTCAGGTCTCTAATCTCTATATCGTCTAATTAGCAACAACTCCACACAAAAGCTGCCACAATGCAGATTACGTCCCACTCTGACAGCTCAGATTATCCACTGAAGTTCAAAGCATCCATACAATGTCCTGCAGACATTCAGGCTAACACAAATAATCAAATGAAGCTTTAATACATATCGAAGTCAGTGTTAGAGATTAAAATTTACAATAAATGGCCCCTATTAGCTCATATAGGATCTCCACCCAGTCATACAGCCTTCTGCATTAGCGTGTTGCCTCTAAAGGAAAGGGAATGATGTGTGAGCACACACACACATCTCCTGACACACACACCTCTCGCAGCGAATCCTTGGCTCACTGTGCTGCTGTGCCTCTGCAGTGGCTTCCTTCAGCCTGCCAGCTCAGACCGACCGTTATCCCAGCGCGTTCTCCGTCCCGGCCTCAGTACAGTCCAGGTGAAAGGGATGCTGCGTCTCCGGTTAGACCGATACACCAAGCTGCTGCTTCTGCTGCTTGTGGCTGGTGACTGAGGAGACAGTATGTGTGAGGAGGAGGGAGAGCAGAGATAGAGGAGGGGAGAGAGACAGGACCTGCCATGCAGATATCAGTCCTGTTGCAGTTAAATTTAAACCACCCTCCTCTCTGACACCTTGAGACACGACCGCCCTCCCTCTCCAGCTCACTCAGAGCCTGACGCTACCATATGGCCCCTGACAGAAGACCGACAATCCCCAGGGAGGGGACAGTCTCAGAGGGTGGGGTGGGTGAATGTAGATACTTCATGCTGTTGTTTATTTGGGAAAGTAAAAAAAAAAACTAGAACAAAAACTTCTAAATCTGATTAATTTGACCGTGATACACCATGGTGGACTGGTTGTAATAATAAACTTATTTTAATCTAAAGACGCTAACTAGGAGCGGGTCAAATATGGAATGTAATAATAGCACAAAAAATCTACAATTATTCAGAAACAGTAAATAAAGGATCAAACTAAATGTGTATTTGAAGAAAAAAATTTCATTTTTTACAAATATTTTGAACAAATTGCAGTCGTCTGCAAACATGCCATCAAGGTTAATGAGGGCTGCATTCCACTTCTGTAGTTGTGCATTCAGTAAAACTGCTAGCAAGCAGAACTTCTTCTAAATGGAATGCAGCCTTTTTTAATATACCTGTGCCTCTTTCAAGTCAGAAAGTCTGTCATGAAATGAGCTTGTTGCCACAAAACTATGTGAAACCACCAGAAAGGTCCACTACTGTGTCCAACAATAAAAACACGAAGTGCCTCAATGATTAACCAAAGTAGAAAACATCCTACACTAGTTCAGTGTTGTTTTTACTCTGTGGTTTGCACGCAATACAATGTTTTTATTTAAATTATAAAGGCTTATTTTTACAAATAAGATCAAGCATTAAAATGGACTTCATGTGGTTTTGAAGTGATTTTGTTAGATTTTCTTGTTGCATTTTGTTCAAGGTTTTTAAAAATTTTATTATAAAATTATCATTGTTTTTACAACATATAAATACCATTCAAAAGAAAGAAAGTGTTAAGAAAAAAGTTAAAATTTTGAAAAAAGAATTGACATGTTAATAGATGATGAGGAAAACAATATAAATGTCTAAAAAATCTAAATGTTGAGGAAAAAAATGCCAGATATTTATAGATTAGTCTAAATGTTGAGGAAAACTAATCATAATTTAAAAAATAATTCTCAGTTTTGAGAGAAAAAGCATGAGAAAAGTCTGAATGTCAAAAAGAAGTTACAAAGTTGAGAAAAATGTCAAAATGTTGAGAACATCAAAACAGTCTAGATGTCCAAAAAAAGTATACTGGTGAAGGTTCTCAGTCATTTAGGTCATGGTAATCCAAAGGCAACTGGCTTCTTTAATTTCTTGAAAATATTTTGCAAAACGCTGAATCGGCATGGCACCACTGATGATAAGCGAAGCATTTTTAAGAAACCAAAAAATCCAGTTGCTTTCATTTGAACGTAGGATGTCCATAAAAAAAATTCAAATGGTGAAGAAATAAATCTAAAAGTGTGAATGTTAAGAAAAAATGGACCAGAAAAGGTTTTAAAAGTTAGAAAATAGTCCTAATGTCAAAAAGACTCAAAATGTCTATTTCTTTATTCCAAAAAGTCAAAATGTCAAGAAAACATTCAGAAACTTTAAAATTGTGTAAATGTTGTGAAGAGTCAAAATGTCAAGAAATTGGTCCAATACAAAAATGTAAAAAAAAATTTACTAAATGTTTTGTAAAAGGAAGCTGAGAAAAAGTGCAAACATTAAGAAAATCTTTTGCATAAAGAGTAAACTTCAGTGGCTACAATGCAGCTTTGTAGTCCATAACGTAGAAAATAGGAATGTGGGACTTATCCTTGAATTGGGAGGTGTGGTCTTAACTCGTGCAGTAACATCCACAGCAAAACTCATAGAACTTTATTCAATCCTTCACAAGAAGAGTCACTGCAAAACATCTAAAGCTTATAAAAACAATTTTCTCCAGTTGTGCTTTTGTGGTTTGAAAGCAAATCTGTAAACATCTATCCATAAATTGTGTATCGCAATTAAGTCTCCATATCGATATCTTGATGTTGGTTTTATAACTTACCAGCCAACTGTTTTCTTTGTGTTCAAACCTCACCTTTAGTTCTCTAAAGGTTGTTTTTAGGAGTTGGAGCTAAAAATAAACAACTGATTGTTTGAGTACAATCCCGGTCACTGTCCTAAAAACGGAGCTGTTTCCGTTTGTGGTGTAGAGCTTCTTTCTTTATAGACATGTGGGCATTGTCGAGCTTTGGATTGAATTTTAGGGCAGAACGAGCAGCCTTGACATGAATCGGTGTCTGTTCTTTACCGGGCAACAAAGATGTCAAACACATCCACCCAGCCGTGGATGTGTGTGAATAAATCGTTTTTTATGTGTTTTCTGACCTTCAGTCTGTCAAGTTTCAGTCAGAATCCTTCAGCTGTCTGCTTCCTTTGACGCGCTGCCAGAAATCTTTTCGTCAACCGTCTTTTCTTTTCGTTTATTTACCCAGATGTCTCCGTGTGCGTCACGGATGCTTGAAGTTATTCTCCTCCAAACCAGCTCTCAGGAGTTTTAAACAGAAAGAAAATGACGCTTTATGGTTTCACACTTCAACAGTTTGATTTCTTTTGTTTAGAAGAAGTGGAACAAATGCTTTTAACGTTCCCACAGTGAGACAGCTTCATAGCTCAAGAGTTTACGTTCAAGGCTCACAGATGAAACTAGATGAGTGTGGGAAGGATTTCACGACAGAGAAATGACATGCCAGACTATTAATTACATAAATTCAACCCACAGTAAAAAACAGTTTAAAAATATATGTTTTTATGTATCTGAAAATGTTCAGCTCATGAAAAATGGGAGCAAAAACAAAAGTGTTGCTTTTACATTTTTGTTCAGTTCAAGATCATCTTATGTTGAGAAATTATCAAGTCTTCAGATAAACGTGCAGTTTCACTCTGTTAGCTCTCAGAAAATGTGATATTAATGACTCTACAATACAAAATTAAAGCTCAATACATTCACTAAGTTGTAGCCTTTTTTGTGTTTTCAGGTCAATTTTTCGGCCATCTTGAATGGGGTTGATTTCTAAAGTCGTTTAGTTGTAGGTGTACATGTGAGAGTTTTATCAAAATTTAATTAGTGGTTCAGGAGATGGACACAGCGTCGACCCCAACAGGTCATGGCAAAGGTTAAACCAAGGTTGTATTCCGGCTACTTAATAAGGATGTAAGAAATACCCAGAAAATCTGGACCCTAGGCTGGCAGAACTGATCAGTACTCCACCGTCAGAAGAGGGAGGGGGTTTATTAGAAATCAACCCGGTTTCTGCTGGTTCTGCTAGCTAAACATCCACAGACTGGAATGACAAACATGTCATTAATAAAGAAAGATAAGGATGTCATTGTGCAGCCACTAACATAGAAGTTACGTATTTGCTTTATTTAATCATGTTTAAAATGAATAAATTCTGGCTACTTAAAGGGATATTTTGGTCATTTAATGTTCTAAAAATCCATCCAGTGGTTGGTAGAGTGTTGGATCTGTCATTTATGTCACTAAACTCAGCAGATTTCTTTGTGTATCCATGATATTTGTGACTACACAGCGACTGAATCTCCACACAAGACTCAATATAGTCATCTCAGGTATTGATTACACTTTCATTGTTGCTATTGATCACCCTAATGACTGACCTGAGTTCTGTTTTGGGATCAATATTCTGTCTTTGAATCTAAATCCTGTGTTAATGGAGTGGGATTGATTATTGATTTGGTGTTAAATGCAGAGCCATCAGACCTAACTGGGTGTGAATTTAACCCTTTAAAGCCTGAAATATGAAATACTCAGAACTTTAAAAACCAACCAACAATAATACAACTATTTATGTGAATATTTAACAATATAACAGTAATGGAGAAATATAATTGGCCCTTGCAACCTGTATATCCTCCACTAGAGGGCAGACTGGAGATGGCATATTTTTGTTTTATGTGTATTTTTTTACACTTTTATCCAAAGCAGCTTATATACATTAACCTATCAGGCATGATGTGATCTGTGGGGGGAACCTGGAGTACCCAGAGGGAGAACATGCTAAGTCCACGCAGAAAGGCAGTAAGGGAATCAAACCTACAACCTACTTGCTGGGAGGCATACAGTACACCCCATTTTTGATGCAAGTACTAATCCTGATACTCCATCTGGTATCTACAGCCAGTAGATGCACAATTTCTTATCATACAGCTACAGGAATTAGTTTTAGTGTTTTGCTTACAAGTCTAGAAAAATAGATTAAAATGGTGCAAAGAAAGACCAACTAAAATCAAAACAGCAGCAGTTTGAATATAGACGATGTAAAAGGTTTATGTACAGGAAAAGTATTGAAGTGACCAGAGCAGTGCATTATCAGTCTATGTCTGGGTGTGCTAATGGACTAGTCAGGTCCAAAGTCTTTGAGAAGGACAGAGGAGGCGTTGTTTATTAGTCCTGATGGACCTCAACCTCCTGACAGACGAGAGCTCTTCAAACAGATTGATGAGGGAGATCCACAGCTGCCCGCTTCCTGGTCCTGGAGGTGTAAAGGTCCTGGAGTGAGGGTAGATTACACCTTCTCAACTGAACGGATAATATGCAGTCTCCTGTACTAACAGAGGAGGCAGAGTACCACGTGGCGATGGAGTTGTTGGAGATGGACTCGATGACAGCTGAGGAGAAGCTCACTATGATTGGTTGAGGCAAGTTGAACTGTCCATCCTCTGCTGGGCTTTGGATATGAGGGAGCTGATGTTCAACTCCCACTGCAGGTCCTGAGTGAGGGTTTTCCTACGTACAGATGGGAGATTGACTGCCTGGTGGACTTGTGCAGTCATTATAGTAGAGCTCAATGCTCTAAAGACATGAGAGATGGTGGTGGACTTCAGGAAGACCTCAGCCCTACCTGCACCAGTCCGCCAGGTGGTCAATCAATCAACTTTGTCATTGAACCAGCGTCCTGATACAATGAAATTTACGTTTTAGTACAACCTTTCCCAAAATCAGACAGGGTCAGATCCACTGTGGTCATGTGCAAATTCCAGCACTACCGTCCCTCTCCCATCTGTACCCACCAGAGATGAGGCCGACGGCAGTGGTGTCATTCGCCTGTCTGAATGTTGATTTGACGAGCAAATCAGAAACTATTTTCTAAGTTCACAGAAATGTTTTAGAAAGTGTTATTTCAAACATTTTTTAAGCTTTTAAGTATTAAGTTAAAAACTAATGGTCTTGGAACCAAATAAAAAAAAAGTCTACAAGTTTTAAAAAATGGTAGAAATATTAATAAAAAAAAAAAAAAAAAGGGAAAGTAAATTGTAATATTGTGCATGTCTTGTTTCACTGTAAAGTGTTTATTTTTCACTTTTGTTCAGTCTTGAAGGTGGTTTATTTTTCTATACAGCACTAATATAACATTTATAAGTGAAGCCAACGAGGTCATGACAGGTTACCATAGCGACCAGGATGCTTACATTCAGTACGATGGCACAAAAAAATACAAAAAGGCTTTTGTTCTTCTACATCAGGCACCGAGAGACAAAACCGTTCATTTATCTGCTCACTTGCCACCATGTGGTGAGGGGTGTGAAGCGTCAAAATGAGAGCCGGTCATTAGATTTTTCCATCATGGTTTTAAAAAACTGGTCAATGATAGAAAATATTCTGCTAACTTTTTTTTGTGAAGGTGTGAAGATTTAAAGACCTCAGGGAATATTTTGGAAATAGGATCAGTTTTAGGATGGTAGCACATTTTGTATGTGGGTCCATTCAGACTGTATTAAACTCCAATGTGTATTTCTGCCCATTTAAAGCAGCTTCAGTTTTCTAAATTACAGCTTTATGCCTTTTTCTTTGTAAAAACCTTAATATTTCTGTTAATGTCACACTATGTGGTTATTTTGGGAGATATATTAAGTTATTCCTGTCTGCCAGAGGTGCTTCATTTTGCCTATGATGTCATTTATTCTTATAAATAATCATATTATTGTTCTCCATATAGGTGGTCGGCCCAGGTGGTAAACAGACGGGTGAAAGGCGTAATGGTCCCTCCGGCTCTGGAGTGAGCCTTAGCCTGAAGAGGAGTTCAGGTTTCTTGGTGTCTTGTTCTTGAGTGATGGTAGGATGGACTGACGGACAGTAATAAGGGCGCCAATCTATCGTGGATTAAAGAGCTGATTTACTGATCTGCCTACGCTCCAACCATTAACCATCGCCACCAGATTTGGACCAAAATAACAAGATCTTGGATACTGGTGCTTGAGATGAGCTTCTAGATGAAGTGAAGAGCTGGCCTGGGATCTCCCTGGGACCTGCTACCTCTGTGGCCCAACCCAGGATAAATGTTGAAAAATAGCTGGATATGAAACTGATCAGGGTGTAAAAGGTTTATAAAACATCACATAAAGAGGAAGTGATGGTATAACTTCCTGTTTGTTGTTTCTTTAAGCTCAAACCTCTCCACCTCCCTCACCCCAGTAGAACAAATCCATTTTTCATCGGAGCCTCAGCGAGTCCCAGGGCTTGTCCCTGCTGGTCGAGCTGTCCCTTTATGACCCGTCTGCTCGGCCCGCTCAATAAATAGCCTTTTTGAGACATTTTCCTCAACGCAGAGGAGCTGTTACAGTACACAAAGGCGTTTAGAACAAAAACATGCCGGTCTGAACAGGATCCCAGAGGCTAAATAGTCGAATGTGTTTGTATTCCTCCCAAAGAAAATGACTCACTAGTGGTTTTATTTGTAAATTATGAGGAATGTGATCCAATGTCCTCTCCTGTACCAATTACCAGGTTCTTATTTCAGACATAAACACAAAGAAAAGCCTCCTGCTTCACATGTCCTGCCTGTGAACAGGCTGACACTTAACCCAGATACACCAGGGAGGAATCATCGGCACGAAGAAAATGAAAAATTAATTTTTAATTAGATTTTTATAGCCGTCTGATTTGTTAGCCGTCATGTAAACCCATGCAAATGTTTTCCACTGCACTTTGCCAAGGAGGAGTCGTAAAGTTGATCTCACACACTCTCTGACCCTCCTCCTCGGCATTATGGGAGCGCGCAGTTTAAAAGCAGAGGTATTTACAACTCAGCACTCTCCTCTAGAGTTCCTGGAGCTCCGCTGAACATGTGGGACAGGCGGTGTGACACCGCCAGCCCCGGTTAAAGATAGACGGGCCTTCAGCTCAGACTATTTGTGTCGGCGGGTCTGCACACCTGCTTTTCTGTCTGTCTTCAGTTCTTCAAACATGGCAGGATATTATACAATCACTTCTGATAGTTGGACCTTATGAGACTGATATCTTTTATGGTTTTTGTTGTATAAAAGTTTAGATTTTTGGAAATTACATTCCAGAAGGTTCAACTGACAGTTGATGATGTCACACGCTAATTTAAGAATGGAATTCTTTGCCAACAAACTCTTTTTGCTCCCATAAATTAAACATCTAAACTTTGGTGTTGATATATCAGAACCAGTTATTATTAGTGGTGGGACTCGATTTAAATAATGAATCAAATAATTTACAGGCTTTGAAATCAATTAATCACAATTAATTGCATTTTAAACTAACAAGAAAATTTGCCCCAAAAGCAAATTTTTTTACATTTAAAATAATTTTATTGGGGGACAGAATCAAATAATAGACCTGAACTTTAATACTGTAAACTCAAGCTCCTTTAATTCTTGCAAAAAATGCATTTAAATTGCATTTCAGTTCGAAACAGGAGAAAAACAATAAAATATCCCTGACTAAAATTGGACAGACCTAAAAGCACAGTATTTTAGTATTTTATTTATTCATTTTAAGGACATTTTCAGAAGGTTATTGTCTTTTAAAAAAAAATAGTAATAATAATTTCCACCACGTAGAAAACCCCTGTATGAGTTCAAACTGACTCACTGTCTTGTGACACTTCTGCCTTGTTTCCAAGGTGGGATCCTGGACGGGTCTCCATCCGAACCGGACCGTACGGCGAGGAAGGGGAAGGATTAAATCTAAAGGATAGACCGTTCAATTTCACAGCCACTTCCTTCCGGTTTTCGTGGTGGAAGGAGGACCGAGCTTACAGCGACCGGGTAGACTGGATCCTCCGAAGGATCAAGCAGCAACTGAATTTTGACTCAGGCTGCGTCAAGTGTAACAGGGTATTAGGAAATCATGCTGACAAATATTCCCCTGTGCTTCAAATGCAAGCTGCAATTAATTGCATTAAATTTTGTAACATTTTTTTTATTAATAATCAAAATTAATGCGTTAAAGTCCCACCTCTAGTTATTATACATCAAAACGTTGATGTTTTTGTCCCCTCAGAGTGCAGAGATTGACCAATGTTTCCAGTTACTTTAAAAGTAGTAATCTGATTACAATTTTAAAAGTAACTAAGTTAGATTACTAGTTACTTTTTAGTTACTTTATTTGTGAAATTCATTTGAAAACAAATACTAAGAAAATGGACAAAGATGGTAACACAAAGTAACGCAGTGCCTCGAAAAAAGTAATTTTAATCAGATTACTGGTTTGGAAATAGTAACACGTTAGATTACTCGTTATATTAGAGTAACTCGTTACTAAGTAGTGCATTATCACTGTTGAACACATAAGCTTCTACATTTTAGCTTCAAAAATTCTCCTCAAAACTGGAAGTGAAGGGTCTTTATAGCTTATGTCTCCTATATCAAACACTTTAGAAATGTTAAAATTCACGTGTGTGACTATCTGAGCCTTTTGCAGCTCACAGTACAATAATCTTTTAAAAAGTAGTGACTGAGGATTACGTTTCTAGTCTTTGTTCTTGTGTCGGGACCAATAAAATTGCTGTCTGAGTGAGAGACAAAGCTGTGTGGATACCATTGTGCCTAATCAGCTATTTGGGGTTGCCATGGCAACCTAATATGCCACTGGCAGCAGTTTTAACATTACTTTTTATCTAGTTTCTATTTAAACCCTCTGATACTCCACATATTTTGTCTCAGCTTAGATTATTACAAAGCTGAGCATTTTAGTTGAATTTAGCTAAAGAATTATCAGGTAAACATAAATTTTCCTCCCTGTTCAGGATGTTGTTTGGCTTTTTTTTTTTTTTTTTTGTTCTAAATAGCACAGAAAACCACAATATGAGTCGTTAATCCACTCATATTGTGGTTTTCTGTTGTCTTTCTGGGGTAAATGAGGCCTTTTCTGAGAAAAACGTCTTAATTTAGACGGCAATACATGTTATAAACATTTATATCCTTCATTCTGAATCTATAATATTGACCTAACATAATGTTGTTACCTATATCACTGATGTACCTTCTTTTTCTATCACTGTTATGAGAGTCAGTCTCTGAGATGTTCATGAGGATCTGCCTTCTAGTATATTTTTTATCACCTTGTAAACATGTATTCCTGCTATAAATTTCAGAAAGAGACTATATTTCTCAAATAAACAAAAATAATTCTACTATTTTTAAATAAATAAAGCATTTAATGACGAATTACAAATAAAGTCAAATATTTTACTTAATAGAAGCCAGTAAACTTGTCAAAATTAGATTCAAAGTGAAAAAAATATAAGTATTTTACCAAGTTTGGGAACTATTTTCCAAAAACACCTAAATTAAATTATAGTCTCTTATTTTATAAGTTTTATAAGCAAGACTTTTAATAATTTACACTGAGCTCTAATGTTTTGGCCTGAAAAGTCATAAATAAAAAGGCTGCGTGTGCTTTGCCACCATCTAGTGGTCAATAGGAGAATAGCAGCCAGTCTGAAGCCACAGCTGAAACAAATGATGTGATTATCAACAAACAAAGGATTAGAGTAGGTTTTGGTGGTTGAAACTCACCTAGGAGCAATATGGATACAGGTATGGATATTTATCACCTCTTTATGTGTTTTTAAAGTGTAGATTACAAGTGCACAATAAATATTTGTTGGTTTATGAGGTATGTGGAATAAACTCTGATCTCTTCCTTATATAATTTTTCAGATTTAGATAGAAATGTGTCAGCCAAAACTCCAAGATTCAGCCAACATAGAAATTACATCCCATCGGGTCGACAGCTCCCTCGCACTCCTCCTCTGAGTGTGACCAAGCATTTGAGTTTTAGTGATCCAGATGTGAATACAGAGGTACATTTGTTGTTCTGTAGCTGTACTTTTATCAGAAAGGCGTTTATAGGTAGAAACTTAACGTTTTCTTGCCAGTTCAAAGATGAAGAGGAGCAGGACCGGACTCTTGGCTGCTCTTATTTTGAATCAGGTACTCTGATTTGTTCAGTCTGCAGGGTTTATTTTAACTAAAAACTTACAAAATTGTTGATTTTCCAAACTAGACGCACCTGAACCCATGCTCAAAGGGATGAAGGGTTACCAGATGACTCAAAGTGACCTGGAATTTATCAAGAAGATGAAAGAAGAGCAAGTTATTAAAAAGCTTCAGGTAGTTTTTTTTTTTTTGGCTTTTCTTCTAAATGTTGACTGACTTTCTGATCCAATGAGGTGTTGATGGGATTTCAGGGTGATTTGGTAGAGACTCAGAAGCGGCTGCAGACTGAAATGATGGCCTTGGAGCTCGCAGACGCCACTAGGATCTCTCTATTGTTGGAGCTTGATAAGGTGAGTACTCTAAAATAGGCTTCCCTCCAAGATGGTCTTAAAATGATGGATGCATCCAGTTAATGTGTCTGGAAATGTTTCTAAACAATACAAGATGGGTAAGCGTCAGACCATTGATGTCCATTAAGTTGAGAAACCTTTTGAACTTAAGAATTCACCTGTTCTACTTCATCAGTTCCCATCCTGTGAAGATTTGGCTACCTGGTCAAAGATGGTGCTCACAGTGACCTCCCCTTTGGAGTCTGAAGGTATCAACGTAAAGTCTCTTCTATCCATGGTGACCGTGAAAGGTATTCAGAGCTTCATAGATGAGAAGGAGGCGGCGATGGATCAGATCATGAAGAAGGAAGCAGAAATGTATCGTGCCTCTTTTTTTGATCAGATTTTACTAAAGTTTTCCCAAAACTCTTAAAAATATGGAGCCAAATAAGTGCCAAGTCTACAGTTGATATTGGGGGGTTGCACAAGTTTTAGAACTGTAGTGTATACTGCCTACTAATATTTAGTTAAATATACTTTAGCAAGTTGTAAACTGACCAAATATACTGTGCTGCGAAAAAGTATTTGCCTTCTTTACAGATTTCTTTTTTGCTGATTCGTTATACTTGAATGTTTCAAATCAGCAGCCAAATTTTGGTATCGGACAAAGACAATCCGAGAATTCAATGGGAAAAGTTTTTGGTTCCTATATTTAATAACTGGTGGCAACTAGGGCTTGAACGACTTGCTATTTTTACAAGTCGACTGCCAAGTAATAAAAGTCGCGTTGACTTCGACTAATCGCTGATGACATCATACATACGGTGTATACAGGACGGCTTTATAAAACTTGACAGGCTTTATTGCAAAAACGTATTTTTATGCTGACAACAAACAGCTCAGAGAGAGCAGTTGTTTTAGGAGCACTTTGGTTTTAATATCAAGTCTTTGGACTAAAATGCTGATTAGTTTTAGTCACATTTAGTCATGTTTATATGCAGTTTTAATCTGACTGAAACTACAGTTTTAGTCACATTGTGGTCTATTGTTCGGCCATAATCATAACAGATATTCGCTATGTAGCCTCCCCAAATAGGCTACATCCTCTGACCTTTGACCTCTGTTGACCATCACTACAATAATCCATCTTTTTCCCAATAACTTGGAATACAATCACTCTTGGATTATGTTTAACCTGAATCAAGATCCCTACAGGTGTCCTACTGTCCACTTTCAGGTGTCCATCTCCCAGATGACCTTAACTGGACACTAACTGGTCTAATAAAACACTCTCTGTAAAGAAGTATTTTCTGTAAAACCACAGACTGGTGTTCCAGCTGTAATCTCTTGTTTACAGAACATTCTCTTGTAGTGTTTCTGCTCAGGGTCACCCACACACTCACACTCAAAGTGTTATAATGCTTTTCTGCTATTTCATGCATTTCTACCATTATAATGTGAGTCTTAACGGGCGGAAGTCATGTGACTTGGTAACTCCCCACCAGTCCCTTGTCCAATCAGAACGATTCACAACTTCGCTAACTCAGTTCTGATTAGTACACTTAACATCTTCTGATTGGTTAAATTTAAGATAACTCGTCTCAAAACTAATACTCAGTTCCGGTACGAGTCAGTCTTGTCTTGTCTTGCTGGTCTTGTCTTGACAGTCTTGTCGAGTCTTCATACAGTCTCAGTCTTGGTCTGAGCTACAGCCTGAAGCAGTTGGAGCTGCTATGCTGCTATCTTAGCTGAACCCTTATCAGCTTTGAACAAGGCCTCTCAGTCTCTCCCTCACTACGGGAAGATCAGAAATGAGTTCAGCATGCCTGCTGAAATGCCTCCCTTGCTGACCGGGACGTATCCACGGACTGTCCGGCGAGGTCCTCGGCGGCCACGCCTTCCGGGACCACCACTCCGAGTCTGGGGACTCCAGCCTCAGCTCGTGGAGAAACCAACGCCTGCCAGATCTAGGAGCGTCCACCTGTCAGTGAGCGAACACCACTTTCTGATCGAGAGGTTTGCTTTGATAAAGCTTAATTCTTCCAAACTCAAATTAGCCTAAATTGACTCTTAAAGTCCTAACTAGGTTAACTAAATTAACTAACTTCCCTAGTCATTAAAACATATGCTACGGTCCGTTAAAACTCACAATTAAACTATCTTTAACATCCTCAACATGTTTAAGAATATTAATTGTGTTTACATCAAACTTTCAAACTGTCTTATCTGTCTGTGTTCTTAGGTTTTTCAAATTAAATGGTTGTTCAATCTTTATCTGGTCTCAGTTCACGTTATTAATAAGGTATTTCAATTCACTGTACTCTTTCAAAGAACCTAGATAATTCCTGTAAACACTAAATATAAGTGATAGTATTGGAGATATTTTCTCCATATAAAACTTCCAAAACTTATTAGTGAATTTACAGAGGGTGTAGTTAAAATAACTAAATAGTTATTTCAAAACGCTACAGCTATTTGATGAATAAAATCACTCAAAGCTTGGTAGCCGAGCCATTAGCTTGTTAGCTTAGCCGTTAGCACATCGGATGTTTGAATGGGCTGAATATAGCGCCACATTTTTAGTAAAACAAGAGATAAAGAAAGCAAAGACTCACCATTAAGTTGATTAAATAAGGACAATCTATTGGCAAGGGCATCAAAAGCTGCCAAGAAGTTTTCTTTGCGTAAATACCCATTTTAATAGCGCAGCGCCAGACCGGAACTCATTAAAGGAAATGGAACAAAACCCCTTCAAAATAAAAGTTCACGTGATCAGCGAAGAGTCGACCTTTGGTTTTAAAAAGTCACTACAGCCCACAAAAGTGGACTTGTCGACTAGTTCGTGCAACCCCTAGTGGCAACAACTACAACCCAGTGTTTGAGTTTCATGTTGCTGTGGAGGAATTTTGTCCCACTCTTACAAAGTTGTTCCAGTTCTCATGGATGCCTGTTTATTTTCTTTTTTTGTCCCTAAAAGAAAACTTTAGTCCTGAATCATGACCTCTGACTTTAATTTTAACCAAGTGAGGCCTGCAGTGGTTGAGTTCCTGGTTTTTGTTCTTGAATTGCTTAAAAAATGAGGCATGATGTGTTGCTTTTTGAGATCTTTTAGCCTTTGTTTTCGGATTTCTTGAATCTAAAGATCTCTTTGGGCTCTTGTTCCTGTTAGAACACCAGTTGTGTTGAAGCTTGAACCATAAAGGTTGGTGGTGTCCAGTCTTGAGGTTTTGTGTAGTTGGCCTACTTGGTGCTTGATGTGTGAATTTTTTTAAATTTTTTTGCTTAAATGTCTTTCTAAACCAATGGCTGGTTACTGGGCTTCTGCAGGACTTGAGGGCATGACACCATTGACCCAGGTGAGATGGAGTAGGAAAACCTCCATCTCTCTCTCACACACACACACACACCAGGACTGGTGATGGTATGTTTATGTTAAAAAGCCTAATCTTCACCTAATACCACTTTTTAAATGGGTCTATTTTTATCCCATTTGTCAATGAACAGTTGTCTCCAGAATATTGTACGATAATGCAAATAAAACACCTTTTTGGCTCAACGTAATCTAAAACGACTAATAGTCGCCACGTACTTGGCACTTGCTGGGCTCCATACAAAATGTTCATGTTTATCCAGCTCAACTGCTTTTCTATTCATTTAATGTTTAAGGAGAAAGAGACACTGTGAAGAAAGAGGGCGACTTGAGAGGCTAATTGCCTCTGAGAAGGTAAAGGAGGCTTTGACTTGAACCTTTTTTTAGTTAAATTATTAGCTGAGTATTTTCTGCTTTTTAGCTGAATATCCAGGGTCTGATGAGGGAGTTGGCTGACCTGAGGTCTAACCTCTCAGAGCAGAAGGTCAGTGGATTTGGGTTTAATTTCAGTCTTAAGACACAACTGGTTTTAACTTATTCTTTTAATGGGTGTATATTTGCAGAAGATTTTGGATGTGCAGGAAGAAACCGTCAAACCAGAAGCTGCTCAAAGCAAAGCCAAACGTCAAGGAAAAGAAGGAAAGTGTGTTGAGATTACTGGAGGTCCTCAAGAGAAGACTGAAGTTAAGTCAACAAGATGCAGACGCATAAATAAGACGGATGTTTCAGGTGCGATACCAGAAGACAACCAGCAGCAGGAACATGGAGCGCTGTCGGAATCAAGACCATTAAAAGCATCCAGAGATAAACCTCAGAAAGTGGAGGGAAGTGTGTCTGCACAGGCTGAGGGGGGGAGACGAAAACCTGCTGGAGCTGCTCAGACGGCTCAAGGAGCTAAAGGTCAGAAGAGTGTGACCTCACCTCAAGCGTCCCACAGACGGGAAGAGCAGGAAGGAGCACAGGGTCTCGGACTGAGACGGTCGAAGAGAATCGCCAACAAAAAGGCTGTCTGAATCAGTTTTTACTGTGTTGTAATATTAGCTTTTATGAATTACTAGGTTTCCCCTAAATGGGACATGCCTTAATGTTTTCTTTGTCAGGCTGAGGAATGCTTTCCAAATGCAGAGCGTTTCTCCCTTTATAAATTCCATTAAACAGTTTTTATTGTTGCCTGATTTTCTTTTACATGTTTAACATACATGAGGATTCTTAAAGTGCAAAGGCATGAAACCTGGACTTTGATTCATTTGGGGTTAATTTGACCCCCTAAGACACTGCGAGGGTTTAATGGGGGAAACTGATCATTTGAATTCAGATGTTTTCCTTGACAGGAAGTATTCAAATATAAAGGAGAATTTTCTGAAATGACATGTCAACTATCATCCATTCTTTACAAGGATGTGTGGAGCTAAACCCTGACATCCCTCTCTTCAGTAGCATTCCAGCTTTTCCTGGGGTCTCCAAGGTTTTCCCAGGCTAGAGAGGATTTATAATTCCTCCCAGAGTTCTGGGTCTGACCCGGGGGGTATTGTCCCAGTGAGACAAGAAAACCTCAAAGATCATCAACCAGGATGCATCACACCACTAATCCCAATATCCATACGGTCTATGGTCTTCTTCGAAGTGCACTTGGAAGTCTGCACCAATGCAGACTTTGGCAGAGTGCGTAGCGAGGGTGAAAAAAGGGTGCGGAGACAAGGTCCTGATTTTCCACTCAAGAGAATTGGGATACTCTACGCCCTTTGCACACCTTCGTAGGAACGCGCAGTGGAGGGGCACAAGGGTGGAAGTGGAGCATTGGAACTGGGCCTTAGTCTTTTTAGATGTGGAGGATGTGCAGGGTACCTCTCTTATGGTGCCAGGATGGAGAGCTTGTTGAGCACCTGGTGGTCGAACCTTTGGTTGTCGGGGCTCTTTAGTGGCTCTGTGATGAAACGTCAGTCTTGGAGCAACTACTTGGAGAAAATGCCAAACTTTGACAGCTAATGAGACCAGAGTTAGGCTGTCTGAGCAGCTTCTAGGATTACATGAGTTTAATAAAACCTTCAGGGTTTATTCAACAAATGGTGCAGGGGGGGAAATCTAACTTTTTCTTGACCTCCTTTCTGTAAGAGAAGGCTGAGTTTGATGCTAATCCTCAGAACTTGACAAGATCTTTTTGTAGAAACTTGAACATTTTTAGTCCAGGATTCAAAATGCCAAAAGTTTAATGAAAATCTATTTTCTCTTGTGAGTTTCACAGAACTGGTTTGGATTTAAGAATACCCACCCACCCCCTCTTCTTTTTTTTTTTTTGTGCTTCTTATTCCTGCATTATTTCTGTTTCTGTCATGAGTTCTCCAAGTTTCTCTGCTGGCCTTTGCCAAGCCTGGAACACTGAGCTGCTTTTTGAGAACCGAGGCATGGGAACGTTACCTCAAACACGTCAATTTCAGAAATTAGATCTTGTTTACGGACTCGGTCCAAGCAGACGGCTGGGATCCTGGCCCGAGAAACTGCTAGTCATGCATTACTTACAAATTACTCGTGTCTTTCACCTTGTGGCTCAAAAAACATTTCCCCTCTTTGGCCATTTTTGATGAAAACCTTTTTTGTTGATGTATAATTTTAAATGAATATATAAAATAAATATATATTGAATCTAAACTAATGGTGGATTATGGTTTCTATTGGAAAGAAAACAGCTTTAACATGAGACGTGTTGAACTGTTTGACTTTCCCAAAGCTGCATTTATTGTTAGTGGCCAAAAGAGGGCAGTGTTGCAGATTTTTAACCAGGCCTTAATCTTTATTTTTTAACCATATATTTAATGTTTTTAGATGACCTGATCAGAAGAATTTGGGATCATGTTGCATGCTGGGACCAGAGCTACACAAGGCTGAAACAGGTAAGACTTAAAATCTAATGGATGCATGAGCAACAGGAACTGGGTCGTTAAAAAGTGAATTTTTCTCCTGCAACTTAAAAATTTTGATTTTTTTTCTAATGATACTTTAGTATTTTAGTTCAAGTGCATTTTAGCCGTTTGTCTTTATGTCCCCAAATAGCAACTGGTCACTTTATTAGGTACACCTAACTTGTATCAGGACCCTCGTTTTCCTTCAGAACCACCTTAATGACTCGTGTCTGATTCTTCAAGGTGTTGGAAACATTCCTGAGAGGTTCTGATCTATGATGACATGAGAACGCCTCACAGTTCCATCCATGATGGGAATCATCTCATCCCAAAGACTGGATTGAGATCTGGTGAATGTCGAGGTCAGTGGAGTCCAGTGAACTCATTGTCATGTTCTAGAAACCAGTTAGAGATGATCAGAGCTTTGGGTAGCCATCAGAATACGCATCATGACCATGACTTTTAGTATTTGTACATTATGTACTTAGATGAATTAACTTTCTGAAGTTTTGTTGACCGTCGGTCACACAAAGCTCCTCTGTCATTTGGTGACATTTTGAAGGCGTTTAGCCTTCAAAATGTCACCAAATGTTGATTTCATCTACAAATTTCATTCAAACTATAAATAAATCAAAGGATATTGTGCTATTACCAGTCAATTAAGCTTTTTGACACCATTTTTTTTTATTCTGTTTATTTTTTATTCAATTATGGCCGGTTTCTGAAGCGTTTGTATGTGAATTCAACGTCTGTTACATTTATGAACAAGCTCTGCTTACTCCCAGCACTTTCATGGTGTAAACACAAGTTATACTTTCACACAATGTGTGTCTTACTGCTGTGGGACGTAGTTTTCTCTCAAAGCGCCCCAGAGTCCAGGTCCAATCTACCTTTATTTAGTCTCAGTTTTAAAACAAATGTTTGCAGATGGCACTACAATTTTGGCTCTTGATCAATAATTAGTTGTATTTTGGCTCTAATCAGAATAAAAAAATAATTCATGCTATACTTCTTACTAACTTTAAACCTTTTTTGTGCAAAATTGAATAACATACTCTTCCACCGATGAAATTCTGTAGCTAGTTTCAGCAGCTTTATTCAACACTCAGCATCCCTGCTGCATTTTCCTGTAACTGTGAACGATCTACTTAGATGTTTTATGAGATAAGAGTTACGGTTTGTTAAAACTGAAGACCAGCTTCGGTGTGACAGACTTATTTAGCTCAGGGCTCAGCATGCCGTCCTGAACCATCTGACCTCCGTAATGCTTCTGTTTTACTTGGACTCTGAGGCGACGTTGGTACGCACACCTCCTCTCCAAAATAAATTAAATAAGTGAGAATGAGGACCGGGCCTCGAGGAGGTGAAACCTGTGACACATGTATGAGCGCCTGTGCCAAATTCAGCAAAAGCGAAACCCACGAGTGCCCTAAAGTCTCAGCGTGGAAGCAAGGTGTGAATCCTGCAGCCAGGAGCTTTGAAACTCTAAACTCTTGAGTGGGAGCACTTCTCAGGACGATGAGTCTCCTTTGATGTGTTTTCTAATATAAGTTCAGACATGAAAAATATCTGGTTTGTTTATTTAAACGGGGTCCTTTACTTAGATTCTACTATTTATAAAACATGTCAAATAAGTTCTTGTGAAACATGAAACAATAAAACACTTATCCTGTCATTTAACCTACAGACTTTGTACAAAATTCAGCAGAAATGAGATCAAATGGACAATGTTAGGAAACATTATCCAGAGTTCACATTTTAAGGAGACAGCAGGCACCTATTTGTGCCAGCAGGTGGCAGAGTTGTGCTATTGACTGGTAATTAAAACTTGTAAGTGGATAATTTGGGGCCAAAATAACTTCTATCAATACAGACTACCTTAAAATGTTTGTTAGACCTATTTAGGATTAAAAAAAAATAGATCATTTTTGTTGTTGTTGGAACACTTTTATACAAAGCTATATAATGCTTAAAATTATAATAAAAAATAAATAAAGCTATAAATTCTAGATAGATTTTGAATTGTTTTTAGCCCTACCGATGGCATTTTAGCTTGAACATCACAGTTTGTTTTTTGCTTATACTGACCCCTAGTGGCAAAATTTCTGACTGCAACCAACTAAACTGCAACTGCCTTTTTAATGTTTTCTTTTCATTGAGAGGTAAATCAATTTTTTATGTTTTAAATGTTTTAGAAGGAAAAGAACTACACGTCCTTCCTGAGCTATTCACACAGGAAATGCTCTTTCATTTATTTTGAAAAGGGATTTAGCCACAATAAACCTTCATCACAGCTTCCCTCTCAGTCATCAGCAGGTCGTAACATTTCTGACCAGTGTTACTGAGTTGTTCTGGCAGCTGAAGAGAACATCCATCAAAGTTGGACAAACAGTGTCCAGACAGACCCATGCTGCTTAGGAGATAAAGACCAACAGTAGCATTGTTTATCTTTCCTTTTCTGGTCAGGGTTTGGTCTTGTTATTACTTTCTCCATTTCAAGTCTTTGGAATGTCAAAAGGCATTCCAGCACTCAGGAACTCTGGGATTCTTAAGGTGGGTCAAGGTTTAGAAACCATCAATACAGTAAAGAAGCTGTAACTGTAATTTGTGGTGATGAAGATAGAAGTCTTACAGGTTGAACTCCCTTTCGTAAGTGTGTGAACACCTCTGGTAACCTGGTAAAACCTTCATTCACTCCTCAGGTAGTCCAGGTGTGTTTAGGGTCGTTATCCCGTCGTAGGTTAGGTTAACTTTATTTCAATTAAAATTTTTATAAAACAAATACAGGAAATTAAAAAACATGGGTTAAAAGCATTTCTTAATTAAAATTGTAATTTTATACTAGTCTGTGGAATAGAGGTCTGCAGATGTCTCATCCATCTTAAGAAATAGAGACATCTTTGTCCCTTCTTGTACAGCTTATACATGTGAGCAGTCCAGATTGGTGTACCTGTGTCTGGAGACGATCTCTACATCATCTCCTCTGATAGTCTCAGGAACTGGTTTAGACCTCTCTCTGAACTCCACAGCCATCTCCTTGGTCTTGATGGTTCCGTTGTAGAAGGTTGTAGCTGCACCAGTCAACATGATGGTGCTCCTGTACTCTGTTTTACAACCTCCTTCAATACATCTGACAATCAGAGTCATAACTTCTGCAGAAAGGTCCTCTCTGAGTTGATCTGGAATTTGGATGTATAGAGAGAGAACAGGAAGATGGACAGGACTTTTCCAGAGACACAGTTCTGCAGGTGGACCTACAGGTAGTCCTGAGTTCAGCTTCATGGTTCTCATCTTCTCAAGCAGCCTGGCTGGATGGTGTTGAAGGCTCTTAAAATGTCAAAGTACATAATCCCTACAGACACTCAAGAAGTGTTAAGGTGTTCTTTCGCCTTCTGTATCTCGTAAGAGCGAGCATCGTTCAGACCAACATAAAGGTGGTAGATCCATGTATTAAATCACCATGGGCCTGATGTGAGCGAGGACTAGTCTCTCTAGGGTCTTCATGGTGTAGATAGTGGGGACTATAATCATTGCTAGATGTGGGAAGTTTCTTTTAGGGTACAAGAACCAGACAAGATGTTTTTCACAATTTGGGTACTTTCTGAAGCTGAAGGCTCAAATGTGTGAGGATCTCACACAGCTGCCTGTAGCAGGTCCCAAGTACCCTAGTGCTGATGCAATCAGGTCCATCTGCTGGGAACAGGTTCTTAGTACTCTAGTGCTATGAGGTTCAGCTGCTTGGAGAAGGTCATAGCACCCTAGTTGTGATGCCATCAGGTCCAGCTACTTTCCTCTGCTTCAGCCTCAAGTTGTTTCCTGACCTTTGATGGATGTAATGTGATCATACCAGGAAGTGAAGGTAGCGGTGCAATGTTGGAGGGAGGGTTTTGGGCCACAGGTGACAAACCAGGTGAGGTAGGCTGTCGAACAGATGTGAACCATCTGCATGGTCTCTGTCACCATCAGGTATCAGTCCTCTTTTTTCATTCTCATTCAGCTGCAAGGTCTTTAATAAACCTGTGTTTCTTCTGCTGATGTGTTTTCATGTGGAAGTTAGCTGAAGTGGAGGCTAACGCTAACTCACTTCCTGTTTCTGACTGATGGTTCAGTCAACATGTTTTTCCTTGTGGCTCTGGTCAATCATGCACCTGACAAAAAACTTGCTAAAAAGTTGTTTTTTGACATTCTAGATGTAGTTTAGATTTTGTTCTTGATCCGTGAGTGATAATTTTGGGAATATTTTATTCTGTAGCTTAAAAAAGGCCAGTTCTGCTGAGATTCAGCTCCCTAAAATTGATTTGTTAGGTCTCTGTTGGTGCTTTTTTAATTTTATTTCTGTCACAACACTCATCCATGTTCATCCTTTAGAGCCAGACAAATCCCAGTGTTAGTTTACTCTGCTCCTCAGAGGAATGCTGGGAATTGTTTGCACTGTCTGGCTGTCTTAGATTTGCTGTTTCTGGATTCTCACGTCTAAATAAACATTAATGAACTCATTTTTCTCGACTGTCCAAAAGCTGGTGCCGCTGTGTTTAATGCTGCTTAGGGTTGTAGCTGTTGGGAGTGATCGTCTCTGCATCCTGTTTGGGGTTTTAAACCCATAATCAGCAGCATGGCTGTCTTGGATATTTGTCAAAATGAGCCTGTTTTGAAGGTATTTATGCAAATATTATGCCAAGTACCGAAGTAAAACAGGGCTCTGTGGCTTCTTCTGACACACACTACGTGAGAATTTAATTAGTAGGCCTATTTCTTTTCTTTATCACTCCCTCACTTGACAAATGTGGGTGAAAACCCATGTCAAGAATTTGTAATGATTCAAAAGACAAGGCCAAGATGCCTTTGGTTTGGTGCTATAAGTAGTTCAAAGTGTGTAAAGTAGGCTGTAGAGGAGGTGGGTGTGAATTCTCTCTGACCTTCAAGAGTTGTTGGAAGAAAAGAAATCATCAATCATGTTGTAATAATCCTTTAATGTGCTTGGACGCCTGGCGGCCGTGTTTCTTGGGGGAAAGACAAGAGTTTGTCTCTCCGTCTCGTTTTTGAACCTATAATGTTTCAGACCGTAGCTGCTGTCTCTGACTTTGAATTAACTCAAGCTTATTTAAGTCATAAATATATTTTATTATGATTTGAAGCTGTGTTTTCATTATGCTTTTAGTAATGTTTGTAGCGTCCAACCAGAGATAGTCATGGTCCATTGTTTTTTGCTGTTCGATTTTAATCAGATGCTCCACTTTCATTCAGTGACGAATAAACTTTCAAGACGTTTACTTGTCCTTTAATTCTTGTTGTTAGAAAACACTGTTCCAAGCAAAAAGGCTTTAAAAAAAACTTTCTTTCATCAGACAAACATCCTGGTTTAAGTTGACAGCTTTAGTCTGCATCGGGAGCTGGAGGCGGGCGCAAGGAGATCAACAACAACCAATAATTGGTTTAAAATCTCAGAGTTCGTTTCACTTTTACTCTTCCTAATATAAGAGGAAATAATCTGCTTCAACATGAATAAGAAGTCAAATGATCAGGGGATGATGCAAGCTCGTTGTCTCATCTTCCTGCAGTTTGTATGTTGTAGTCAGGACCGGTCAGAGCGCTGCATAGAGCTGCCTTTATAGTCACCGCTTTCAATGAAGTTCATAAACACAGTTTGAAATGCCATCTAGAATCGCTGACTGCTCTTTTGATGTCACCAGCTGGTGTTAACCGATCGTGGTCACACTCCAGTAACGACAGAAAGACATTTCACAAATCTGCTGTTTTTCCACTAGAAACTGACAACAGGTAAAAAAAACAAAAAAACAGAAGGTGATAGTTATTAAAACAAATAAATAAATCCAAGATTTAGTTTTTTGCGACTCAGTGTTGGTCCGCATCTTTTGTCAGAGAGCTAAATTGTTAAAGGGATACTCCAGCAGAAAGTGATTTTTTTTTTTTTTTTTTTTTTTTTTT